>JAUCMS010000012.1:4543978-4554009 GCA_032357445.1 Enteromius radiatus | reverse complement strand
CGGACCTGGGACTCGAACCGGCGACCTTTGGGTTACAAGCCCAACTCCCTATCCATTAGGCCACGACCGCCCCAAAATAATAAAACAATAGTATAAATAGCAAAATAATAGTCGAATAATGAACTTTTTATATTGGCAGATATTTCTGTTTTAAACATAGACTCTGATACATTTTTAGACAGCAAAACTTATTTATAATATACTTATTAAGTCATTAAATGTATCCTGATTCAATTTTTTTTTTCTTGTAGCATATGAACCACACATTTCTCCCACTTTCTTGGCTAGAGGAGCACAAAAGCACAGCACTCCTGGCTGTTTTTCTTGTTGATTTAGGTCTATAGCTGCATGTATCTGCCGTGTCCTCTGAGTGTATCTGTGTGCTTCAGTTTGATTAGTCATTCGCAGCCGCTGGATTTCTGCCCCCAAAGCTCCACGTATCCCCTTCACACCCACCACTCGTGCTTATAGCAGCTGAGCTTTAAACAACACCTATTACTCTTATGCTGTCAATTAGGATAATTTATGGCCGTAATTCTGAGCCGCCATGAATTGCGCTGTTTTGATGTTGGTAAATACTTAGAAGTTAATTGGGGGCATCTGCTCCGGGGAGTTCGGGCGAAGAATTGGAGACTGTTGTGTTTTCTGGCGTGCTTGCCAATTAATGACTCCCACCTCCATGCCACCGAACGCAAAACAACTCGCAGACCTGACGTTTAACGCCTTGGCTCCTCCGCCCGTGGCTGACACTCTCTGGGGGGTGTGTGTGTGTGTTTTCATGGGGTTGTAATTGCATGGGTTAATTTCACTTTGGATTCTGTACATGGGTGTTTCTTTGACTACATACATTTTTGGCCCTGTGGAGTCCCATAAAACATGCTTTCATAATACACTCGTTTTCTTTTGTACACTAATTTAATGTGTCTGCTGCCAAGATGTATCAGCATATACGTACATGTCATGCATCACCCAAAACTTCTAGCCTGATCTCAATAGCTACAAAATTGTAACGGTGCAATTTTTTTTTTTTTTTCATATTTTCATTATATTACAAATTACCATTAATTCTGTTAACTTTGTACACATTTGTTTTTGGATCAGATTATGTATGTTGATTCTAAATATTCACAGTTAAAGGGATAGTTCAACAAAAAAATCTAAATTCATATATAAATATATGTGTGTGTGTGTGTGTGTGTGTGTGTATGATTGGCCTCAGATTATGTATTTTTCACCAAAAAAAAATCTATATTTATAAAAATATATTTTTTAAAAATCCATGGAAGTCAACAGCACCTATTAATTGATTGTAATGAAATATTAAAATAAAAATATTGTAAATATTATAGCATGTATAATATGAAAAATAAATAATTTGCTAAATATATGAGATAAATAAAAAATATATAGGTTAATTAAATAGTATTAGGAATATTTTGGTCTCAAATTATATTGTTTACCTTTGTTTTTATTATCTTTCATCCCAAGTGTCCTCTTGTGAAACTTCAATTATTTGAATCAATTGAAAACTGATAATGCCTCTAAACTCAGCCTAAACACTCATTCAAATATATAAAATGAATGAGTAAAACTGATCCACGATCAGGTAAAAACCGGTTGACGGCTTCTTTTGGATCGCTTTATGAGCAGAAACTTTTCCTGTCGCTGTTCTCCTTCTGTGTCGATTTAAACTCACTTTTTTTCATCTTCCCTTCCTTCTCCCTTCATTATGTGCAGTCTTTCATCTCATCAGCTTCTCTCTTATTCTCTCTTTCTTCAGAACCCTGACATTGTGCTGGTCCACTACCTGAACGTGCCCGCCATAGAGGATTGTGGGAAACCATGCGGGCCCATCCTGTGCTCCATCAACACGGATAAGAAAGAGTGGGCCAAATGGACCAAGGAAGAACTCATCGGGCAGCTCAAACCCATGTGTGAGTGTCAAACCGCATGTCTACAAATACATATAGAAAACTTGTTCAGTGGGATCAAGTTAGGCAAGTTAGTTTAGAGCAAAGACAATTAGTTATTGATATATTCTTGGTCATTTCAGAAAAGATTGAAAGAAAATCAGAATGCATGAAAATCAGATACAGAAAATCTGTATCTATACGGTGACCCCAAAAAGTATTTGGACACTTAACTCACACTTAAAATATGAAAATATAAAAGTGAACACCATTGCATTATCTTGTTTTGATATTTTGCATCTAATGCAATGTTAATTTGTTTAACAAATGCTAAAAATCATTTATTTTGTGGAAGAATGAACAATTTTAAACATTGTGGTAATAATTCCATTAATTCACTAAATGTATGATTGTCTTAGATAATGCATTATATATATATATATATATGTGTGTGTGTGTGTGTGTGTGTGCAATTAAATACTATTTTTTAAACGTACAGAATTTTAGATTTATTCAAAATAAATATTACAATATATTTATTTTTATATTAAAATAAGAATATATTTATTCAAATAATAAAAAATATGTATTTATTAAATTTAGTTTTAATTTAAAAGTTTTAGTTTTGCTATTTATATATATATATACAAACATATAAAATAATACAACAAATATATATATATATATATAGTGTGGCTCATAATATAATATTTAGTACATATTTTAATTATTATCTTTAATTATTAATATTATATTTTTAACATATTTTTTTAATTAAAATGTTTTAATTTATTTTTATAAATTTTATAATATTTTAAAATATTATACAAATAATCTATACGCAAATGACATTTTTACACTGATTTTAAAACTGTGTTTGTGTATTTATTTATTTAATAGCTGAATGTGTATAGTTATTTCAGAGAAGATTAATCTGTAACTACTTCACGTAAATTACACTTTAAAATCTGAATGTCATTGCAATAGATAATACAAACATGTCATATTTTCTAATGCGGTGTCATTCTCTGGTCACCTTTTAACTTTACGAAACCAGCTGACCGTGTTGTACACTGTGGACGTTCACTACATTACCAGCAGTTATTTTTCTTGTAATATTAGAGTGACTTTTAAATCTGAACACACATCAATGAGTCATTAACTTCATGATGTGGTAGTGCAGCGCTGAAAGGGCAGGAGAACACTTCTCACATCATCATCATCATCTCTTTGAATGACCTTCTATGAGTGAAGCTCGGTGACGGTGCAGGACTGCCACCTTCTGCTGACCGGAGGAAATCACAGGGAAATCTGACTGCTCTCACCGGTCGACACAGGCTGATGTGGCCCATTTATGGACTGGGGCATAAAAGGGGCATTCTGGTTAGATGTGTGTAATTCAGGTCAAAAATATCCTAAAAAAGTAAGAGCAACACCATTGATGCATTGCAAAAAGGAAATGTAACTTATTTTATTCTACAGCATTTTTTCATTTGATTAATAACAATAAGAATTTATTGTCTAACTAATGTTTTGCTTTTAAGTGAAAATTAAAACTGTTAAACTAAATTAAAACTAAAACCTATATATACTATAACATATATCCTATAATTAAAACTATAGCTAGAAATAGCTGTAACGGCAGTAAAATAACTAAAACATATTTATTAAAAACTACATATACATTTTCACGAAAAAATATAATTGATATAAAAAGGACTGATTGATATTTGATTGATATCAAAACTATATGTGTGTGTGTGTGTGTGTGTGAATGATTAATCACAAAGAAATTAATAGCAATTAGTCGCATCCAAAATAAAAGTTTTTGTTTGCATTTTAAATGTGTGTGTGCTGTGTAATGTTTGTGTATATATCTAAATGCACACACATGCATGCATATATTTTAGAAAAAGATGTTATGTTTGTATATTAAATATATTTATATATTATAAGAATATTAAATTCAATTAAAAATGGCTTTATTGGCATGACTGCAAAGATACAATATTGCCAAAGCTTGAAATACATGTGTAGAAATATTATAATAACAATGAAAAGATCAAAATAATATGTTTTAAAAATCCTTATAATACATTTAAACATAAATTAACCACTTTGAACGTGTGAACATTTCATACCACAGTGTTTAACATAAATAATTATCATTAAAAAATCAATGCAGAATTTGCTTCATTTAAGTTGTATATAATTTCTTGCTTTTAATCTTGGTGTGAAATATAACCCTGACATATGCTTGACAGGTTTTATGAGACTGTGTGTGTGTGTGTTGTGCATGATGTATATGTAAGCAGCTGTGTAATGCAGCTCTCTCACTGAGACAAACTGATTTGTATTGACTAAAATCATGAAGTTATTCTCTGAGTGTCTCTAATTGGATTGGTCAGATGACTGCGATGTTTATTTCTGGACTGAAAGATGAAAAATGATGCTCTCAGTAGATGAAGTTCCACGGTTCCATGCTGTGTTTTCAATTAGCATCAAAAGATGGCTTTAACAACTGTCACTCCGCTCAAATAGATCTGTGATGTTTTCATCTCATTAAACCAGCACCTAGAGCCTCCTCACTAAAAACATCCTGCATACGAAACAGCTAAAGAGAGAGTAAAAGGTGTTTTTATTTTAGCTGTAATGCCTCAAAATGCCCAGCAGATGTCAGTGTTTCGCTGTTTTGCTTTAGCAGACTACATCGCTGCATTGTTTTGGTGTTTGAGTGATCTGAAACAGCACCTGTTTATCTCCAGTCACCTCGGCTCATATAGACGCAAAAGCTTTGGGAATGTGCCAAGTTGAAGTTTTATGCTCTATGGGCAGTATCTCTGACATGAACGTCATTTTCAGTGGAAAACATCCTTGTGCACAATAATGCAGTTACAGTGAAAGTCTATGGGCTAAAGCACTGCATAAATGCTTAGAATACCTTATATACATGCACTTAACTTTCTAATGCTATCTGTACAAAGTTATATGATTGCAAAGAATTTAAATACTATGCATCTTCAATGCTATTAACATCTTTTTTTTTTTACTACTATTTAATGCTTAAACACTCCATTTAATGCATTTTACCGTGTTTAAATCCTCTAAATAAGCAAAAAAGTAGATCTAAGCCAGGTTATATTAAATATTATATTCAAATGTCCTGTCATCATCAGGTATAGTTGTAAAACCTGGTAACTATTGCACGATACATGCAAGTTTACAAAGCTCAAATAACCATTTCATGTCTAAATTAGTATCCACAAGTATCCACTTTTTTCCTGACGTAAAAATGGTCACCGCCATTTGTACGTTCTATGGGTTTAGTTTCCGGTTTCTCCGGCGTCCGGCTATTTTTCGATTTGGCGCTTGATATTGAAAATTGGCGTGTCTTATCATGTTATTTTAATGTATTATCTTAATTATGAACGCACTGGTTTGTAGTGGAAACAGTTTTACCGTGTACGTTATTATTCTCCTCGTTATTTAGCGTCTAACGAACCGGAGGCCTCAACTTCCGCTTTGAGGAAAAAGGTGGTATTAACATTCAAAAATTAAAATGTGTTGTGCCTGCATTAGAAATTAGTTTTTAACTGAAAACAGTGTTGTGTAAACACCCCCCTTATTAGAGATATTATAATATAATATTTTTGTAATATAAAATTATATCAGTAGTGATCAACAGCACGTCACAGATGCTTCAACCTGGAAGACTTCTGAAGGAAAAGGGAGTGAGTGGGCAGTTAGGCCGTCTCTCCGCTCGCTGCAGTGTCAGTAGAGGGGTGCTGGAGAGGTGCTGGTCTGTGTGGCTGTCTGGCTGACATCTGTGTCTCCTCTCTCCCGGCAGTTCATGGCATCAAGTGGACTTGCAGCAACGGGAATAGCAGCACTGGCTTCTCGGCAGAGCAGCTCGTGCAGCAAATTCTGGACAGCCACCAGACCAAACCACCTCCCCGGACTCACAACTGCCTCTGCACGGGAAACCTGGGTAAGGGAACCGGACCACAAACGATGTCTCTCTGAAAAAGCTTTGTCTCCTGAGAAAAAAAAGACACCTATAACAGTTATAAACAGTGCAGATGAGTCAGAAACTTCACTATGACCACATCAAATCCCCCCAAAACCTTCTGTCCACATTCTTTAACAGTTTTCTTTTAACATATTCTCACAGTATGGCTGTTGATTCATTAATTTTTTGGGTTTTATTAATAGCCTTTAATAAATTTGATCAAACAATGATTTTACTGTAAGGTATTATGTTTATGTTTAAATATAAATCTGACTTTTTAGACTTTTTTTCCATCATCTTTTCTGGTTCAGTATAGATCTTGGCCAGTAGATGGTACTATTGAGTTAAGGAAAAATTATTTGAATGCAAACCTTTCTCCAATTCAAAATACTGTCAGACACTGATTAATGCATTTATATTAAACACAATTGATTATGAAAGCAATGCACTAATTTGCTCTGAAATCACAGGTGATAATGTTGAGTCAAGTGAAAATAAATCTCTTGATCACTAACATTATATTTTATCTGAATATCTTTTTAATTACTTACAGTAATATATTTGTTAATGTAATTTTTAGATACATACAATGTATTTTTTGCATTTAGTGAATATACACTACCATTCAAAGGTTTGCAATCAGTAGGATTTTAAATGTTATTAAATTGAGCCTCCAATCCTCATAAAGGCTGTATTTATTTATTTTATCAGAAATAACTGATAAAAAAAAGTTATATTATGAAATGTTATTGCAATTTGTAATATTGGTTTCCTCTTTTAATATACTTTAAAATATCATGTTTCTGTAATGCAATGCTGAATTTTCAACTTTATTACTCCAGTCTTCAGTGTCATGTGATGCTTCAGAAATCATTCTAATATGCTGATTTATTATCAGTTTTGAAACTGTTGTGATGCTTAATATTCTTGTTTTTTGGAACATGTGATACTTTTTTCTTTTATTCTTTGATAAATAAGTTTAAAAGAACAGCATATATTCAAACTAAAAATAAAAAAAGTCTTTACTATACATTTTATCCATTTAATCTTTGCTGAATAAAAGCAAATTGATTCATTTAAAAATGTGCATATTTTCAAAAAAGTCCCTGTTTCCAATATTGATAATAAATTAGCATATTCAAATGCTTTCTGATAGGTCATGTGACTCCTTGAGTAATGATCCTGAATTTTTTTTTTTATTTTAAGGTATATTAAAATAGAAAATGTTTAATTTATATTTTTAGTTATATTTTTGTTTGCAATTGCATTTCACAAAATTAAGTTTTGTTCTATATTTTTTTCATTAAATAGATTCAGCCTCGATGAGCATTAAAATGTTTTCAAAACTCTTACTGATCCCAAACTCAAAATACATAGTTTAGTTTTATGTGTCGTACTATTTTTAAGTTACGCTAATATCATACGGTAATTTACAATGTGTCTGCTGTCTGTAGGTGCTGGGAGCAGCCTGCATCACAAATGCAACAGTGCCAAACACCGTATCATCTCGCCGAAAGTGGACCCCCGCACTGGAGGAGCCTACAGCAGCACCCACTCCGAGGTCCAGAACAACGATGTGTCGGAGGGAAAGACCGAGCACAGCCAAGGAGGGGGCAAAAACGGCAGGGCAGATGGCGCCGGTGGAGCGGGCGGCAGAGAGAAAAGGAACGGCAAAGTGCACAAGCCGTCGCTGCTCCACCAGAACAGCATGGAGGTGTCCTCATCCAACCAGGTGGAAGTGCCAGATACCACCCAGAGCTCACCCGTCTCCATTAGCAGCGGGCTAAACTCCGACCCCGATATAGCCGACAGTCCCGTAGTGACAGGAATGGGCCACGTAGCCTCGGTAATGAGCAGCTTGTCTCAGTCCGCCACTGTATTCATGTCAGAGGTCTCTGGAGACCCTGTCTATAGCATGTCCCCTACTGTAGACCCCAACGCTCACCTCTTGGGGCCCGACACAGCCTCGAACAGTCTGGTATTAGCAGTGACAGCCGACAGTCACAAATTTGCCTTTGCTGGAGCCGTTGGAGTAGGTTTAACAGACGCAGGCTCCACAGACGGACTTGCTATGCTCTCCACAGCCGGTGTGTCTGAAGAACTGGTGCTGTCTAGTAACCTGGAATCTGGGAGTATCAAGCTGCCCGAGACTAATATGAACTTTGACCCTGACTGCTTCCTCAACAACCCCAAGCAAGGTCAGACCTACGGCGGGAATGGAATGAAAACCGAGGAGAGCAACGGGAGCAGCTGCAGTAACGGAGGGCTGAGGTGCTCCCCGCCGCTCAGCGACAACGGCTACGGCTTTAATACGGCTCTGGTGAAGAACATCAAAACGGAGGACATGTCGTTCGAACAGCAGCTGGCCAAAGAAAGTGGCTATCAGGTTGGAGAAGTGGTGAGCGGGGCTGTGAGTATGCCTGGTTCCTCAAACGGCGGTACGGCCCAGAACACCCTGGCTCTGACTCCTACTGGTTCGCTGTTGCCATCTGGAGGCGGACTTAGTCCCAGCACCACCCTTGAGCAGATGGATTTCAGTGCGATCGATGCCAAGCAAGACTACCCACCCAGTGTTATGTCAGCGGCGGGCTACGGCCAGTCCATCTCCGGCTCTCACCTGGCCCACCAGGGTCACTCCCCCAGCTTCTTCCTGCAAGGTTCCCCACAGTCCCAAACCCAGAACAACTCCGGTTCCACCCAGAACTCCCACGACTCCAACGCCTACATGGGCCTCGTCAAGACGGACTCGACAGGAACAAATGGGCATCTCCACCACCATCATCACACACACCCCAGCCAGCACACTGCCTCTAACTGCAACGGCAGCTCTCCAACCGAACGAAACGGACCGGCCGGGTCCCTCCAGCTTCTGCAGTACCAGAACCGCTTTCCGACACCGGGTCAGGAGCATGAGGAAGTCTCTGGTTTGGAACAGCCATTAGGAGCAGAACAAGGAGAAGGAGGTGTTCAGGAGAAGGACTCGGATGGTCTTATGAAACCAGGGAAGCACTTGCAGACTGGAGAAGGAGGTGAAGCTGAGGGCGTGGGAGGCGCAGAGCACTACCTACAGCAACCGACGGAAGGTGGAGGAGTCGGGCCGGGATCGGGAGGAACGAGCGCGAGGGCGGAAAGTGGAGCCCTGTGCAATGACGCCGAGGGAAATGGAAGCACCAATCAACAGCTCCAGCCGCTCCTGCAAGGGGCCAGTTTGGTGCAGGGGCTTTTTAGCACCGTGGGCGGCCACCAGAGCCTGGGCGGTGGGGGAACCAACGGAGGGGGCTCCATGGAGATTAATCTGGACCACTTTGACGTTTCCTTCGGGAATCAGTTCTCAGATCTCATTAACGACTTCATTTCGGTAGAGGGTGGAAGTGGAGCGGCGGTAGTGGCTGGAGCCAACGCTCTCTACAGCCATCAGCTGATGACCCATGCGGGAACAGAGGGGCAGGTCTCCTCTGGAGCTGCTGCGCAACAAGGTGCAGATGAAGTAGCTCACGGTACGAGGGGGTATAATTCTGCAGACCTCTGTCTCCAGTCCTGTTGCAGCCCTCAGTCCACACAGGCTGGTGCGGGTGAGGCAGGGCAGCTGGCGTATATGCAGGTGGCCGAGGCCGTGTCGGCAGCAGTGGCGCATGGAAACATGGGAATGTTGCAGGCTACCGGAAGGCTGTTTGTGGTGACAGACTATTCTCCAGAGTGGTCTTATCCTGAGGTAAGTTTGTGACACTGCTATGGATGTGTGCTAGAGCACGTGCTGATGTTGCTGAGTTAGATGTCTTTCTAGGTCAGCATATTTAATTGACCCTGGAACAACATTTTAATCACAATTTTTATCTCTGACTTTATCCCTATACCTAAACCTAACCTAAGGTTTAGTTCACCCCAAAATTAATTACACGTTTCAAACCCATAAGATGCTATAAGTTACCCATAAGTTGCTGTCTATGGAGGGTCAGATAGCTCTAATTTGTTTTCCCAAAGATGAACAAAGGTCTTATGGGTTTAGAACAACTTTAGGGTGAGAATTTTCATTTTGGGGTGAACTAACCCTTTAACCATGAGCAATCCCTAAAATCAGACCACTGACTGTAAGCTTAAACCATAAACTGGTT
>JAUCMS010000012.1:4519858-4543878 GCA_032357445.1 Enteromius radiatus | reverse complement strand
GGGGTGAACTAACCCTTTAACCATGAGCAATCCCTAAAATCAGACCACTGACTGTAAGCTTAAACCATAAACTGGTTCTTCCCACTGGTTAATCGTCATGTTGTTCTAGGGTCAACAAAGATGTTGGTTCAGGAATATGTTGTACTTGGGAAAATCAGGTTCTGCATGTGCTAGAATAGCCAGCAGGGGGCAGCAGATATGAAAGCAAATGTCCCAAGTGGAGGGAAATCTGCAGAATTTTGTGTAAAGGTTTTAACAGTAAAATGATTAATACTTAGTAATAAAAGAGTGGTCATCATTCTGTCTGACAAATTCTGGTGCAAACCTGTATGAGTTTATGTTTGTCTTTTGACCAAAAAAGATGATGTTTTGAAAAAATGCTGGTAGCATCTTCTCTTGGGTCAGTTGCATAAAGGGTTTGGACTAGTCTTGAAAGTTAGTCAGCTGTTTTTTTTAGGAGTGGTCACATATTTTTAATTCAGTTGTAGATGTAATCTAAAATGTAGATTAGTCTAAACTTAATCCGAAAAATAAGACTTTGGTTTAGTGCTGGCTGTTCAGACTAGTACTTAAGTAGGCTAGATTTATGCAACTGGCCACTGCAGTATAGAAAACATAATACTGTTTGGTTACACACCTTTTCCAGAATATATTCTTTTGTGTTCAACAGAAAAAAGAACCTCATATAGGTTCGAACTATCATGAGGATCAGTAATTAATGACAGATTTTCTTTTATTTATGGGTGAACTGTCCCTTTAATTAAACAAAGGCCAGGAGACATGAAGGAATTTGTGTAATTCTGTGAAAACCTGTGGAATGAAAGCTTATAATTGACGTGGGAAGTGGCCACATGCTGTTTAATGCAGGAATAGATTTGAGTCTTGTGAGGTCTGCATGCTAAGCTCAAGGTCTTCTCTACAACAAGTGACGTATGTATCTGTCCCAGAAGCCCCTGGGCCACATGAGACGCATAGTCGTCCTGTTATTAACATGCCCATTGGCAAGGAAGCAGTCGGACTAATATAGACCGAGGGATATTAGATCCCACCACAACAACAGCTCTCAAGCCCTGGATATTTTTTCTGTGACATTTTCCTTGTTGTGGAAAAAGATATCATCACAGATGCGCTTGAATTCAGTCTTTCTTGTAGTGTCTGACATTTAAAATAAATGCATATTTACAACGACGAAAAAAATACATATTGCAAAATCTGACAGTGTAAGCACGCAGTAAATGTAACCAACCAATTTCGTTTTAAGAGTTTACATTAAAGGAAACTGTGCTCGTTTATAATCCTGGTATATATTTCTCAGGGTGGTGTGAAGGTGCTGATCACCGGTCCATGGCAGGAGGCCAGCAGTGAATATACCTGTCTGTTTGATCAGATAACAGTCCCGGCCTCCCTCATCCAGCCCGGGGTGCTACGCTGTTACTGCCCAGGTATTTCATTACAATGCATGCACATACACACATTTAAAGGCAAGCTACATTCATAGTATACTAAAATCATCAAATAAATGGGTCAGTATGCCGATATCTTATTTTAGCGTCTTCTTCATGCTAAAAAAATGTAATAAATCAAGTCATACACTTTGCATGCTAAATCTCTATATCATGTGGTCTTTGTTGAACAAACAAAGGATTGTTCTTTAACAGCTGTCACAGAGAACTCATTAAAATTCCACTGTTACGTAACTAAATAAATAAATAACAACACATACTCCGAGCCATCACTCTTACCGTTGTAAATGGTTTGCAAATGTGTGGAAGTCTTTTCTTTGCACATTAAAAATGATTGATTTGTTTCTCATTTCCTCTTAAAGCTCATGACACAGGCCTGGTGACCCTGCAGGTGGCAGCCAGCAGTCAAATCATCTCCAATTCAGTGGTGTTTGAGTATAAAGCCCGTGCCCTGCCTGCCCTGCCTTCTTCTCAACACGACTGGCTCTCACTGGACGGTACGTTTGAGATTTATCTTGCGCTGCATCATATACCGCTGTTACACAGTTGTGTCATCATTTTGCATTTATTCATTTTGAGCAATACAGCTGTAAAAAAAAAACGTTGGATGTTTCATCTGAGTTCATGTTTTTATGCATTTTGAATATTTAATATTATATATGTGCATTGCCAAAGGTTGTTTGTCTGAAAAAGCTCTGAATGGTTGATGGCTGACATATCGTTGTTTCTTAAGAATTATTGGCTGGCAGGTGAATAATCAAAGACTTGGTTGCTGTTAAACTATTGCTTTTGCATGCATTTTAATCAAGGTGGACTGGTAGTGTCTAAAAGTAAAATAAAAACATCTCACAGAGACTTTTTTTGGCCTGAATAAGTAAATTGGGCTGGTGTAGTTTGTCAGATATGTCAAAAGATGAAATCCATTTGGATACAAGAACATCTTGCATTTATGGTATGTTTATGGAATATATACTAATCGGGTTATAAGGACTTGTTCTGTGGTATACATATGATTTGTTATTTATTTTCTGAGGGTGAATCTCAAGAGGAAGTATCCAGGTCATATGTAGTAATAGCTAATATAAAAATATATATTTTAATAGAAAATCTCATTGCTTCATATTTGTATGCATTTCAGTGGCAAACAATAAATATATAAAGACAAAATATATGTCATTTAATGTGAAAGTACATCATTGCCATTTTCATAGAGTGATTGTAATGATCATTATTCTCAAAGATAGTTCTCATTAGTAAAGTAATTCAAATCAGTCCAGTCTGGACATAGTAGTTGCCTTTATATTAAAATCAGCATAAACCTGAGTACTTAAATATATCATTTTGCAGTAAGTATAGTTAGATATATATATATATATATATCTTATAGCTCCTAAAAATAGACTTCCCCTATTCTTCCACATTTCTTAAAGTGAAATCCAGCCCTACGTCAACAATTTAGACTCTCTTTGTATTAAGCATGTTACAGTTACAGATGGAAAAGCGCTGAAAAAGAGTGATGTGAGTTTATGAGATGAGATCCCAGCATGCTGTCTGCGTGCATCCAGCGCGTTATGTGCGTGGCGCTGAACGACACACCGCCTGGCCTGATTTGTCATAATGCAGAGAGGAGAAAAACAGTTTATCTGCAGCATTGCAGGTACTGAACCACAGGACAGAGGCTGTAGCACTAAACCTAACTCCTGTTGACACAGATTTGTCGCAAAACGCCCGTGTGAGCGACCATCACATTCTTCCAAGCGGTTATATGAATGATCGTAGCGGCTCCATTGTGTTTCGCTGCCACTCCCAAAAGAAAAACACGTCCACATCCAACCACCACACGACTTCAGATTCGCGCGGTTTTAGTCGAAAGCGAAACAAAAACATCAAGAGCTAGAAACTTCGGGTCCAGGAGCTGTCGTCAATCGCTATAAACAGCAGAACGTTTAAAAAACACACACACACACACATAAACAAAATACGCTAAAACGGAGCGAGGTTCGGAGACGAATGGTTGGTGCGCGTAGAGCGTTCGCTGTGTAAACGATACGAAAAGGCGTAGATTTCTCTTTTTCTATCTTATCGACTGTTTTCCGCTGGAAAAAGGAGACTGTGATGCCTGCGAGTGTTTGGAGAACCAGCCGGTGGCGCACGACTGCGCGTAAAGCGGTGCGTAAAGCGCGTACCTGCGGCGGATGAAGCCCCGCGTCTCCATGAGCGAGCGGAGAAGATAAAGCAACGGCAGCAGGAATGGGGAGGGAACAGGAGGAGGTGTAGAGGAGGGGGACGAGGGGTCTTTATCTCTCTCCCTACACACTCCGCACTTACACTTTGTTCTATTGTTGTTGGCTCCGCTGCCAAGCGGCTCCTGCGGTTAGTTTGACGCTGGATGGAGAACATGTGTGAGTGACAGACAACACGCTGGCTGATTCGGGTTAGTACGCGTAATTATTTTTTTTTTTCACACTGACGTGAACTTGATCCACACGCACAGGCTATTTAAAGACGAATATAGGTTGTAGTTGTGCTCCAGGTGTGTGTGTGTCTTTGTTGTGTGTCCTGCAATATTGTTTGGCTTGTTTGTGAACAGCAGTGAGAGCATTTTCTCCGATGGAAACATATTTCATTGTGTCAAGTGTGCAAAATATTCACTGTAGACTCAGCATGGAAGTTTCCTTAAATGAATGGTTGTAGAATTGTGATGTTGTGCAGGTTATAACCAGGTCAGATTGTGCGCAAACTTTTACCAACCGGTTTTCTCAGAGACATCCAGATCTCCTAAAGCATGTGGTTACAATGAGTCAGTCAGGTGTAGTGCGTCTGTCTTCAGCACCACAGGCAGTGGACAGCGACAGTGATGCTGAGAGGATCAGACTGTTGCCCTTCTTCTGTTAAGCGCTCCAGAGGGAGAGGACGAATCTACTGTGCCATGAAGTTCACCCTTTTTCTAGAATTATAATAATGAGATGCAGTGTTGTTTTGCTGGAAGACCTATCTATTATAATTGTTTCACCAACCTGTTGACAACTTTTGTCATTTCAGTCTTTATCATTATGAACAACACTCATTTCTAATCTGTGTGTTATTACAATCTGCAATCCTCGCCACATCTCAGTGAAATCACATTACAAAAGTCAAGAGGATTTCATGCATGCCCTTACAAGGAAACTTCTAACTAGGTCACCATAATCAACCCTAAATCTGCAGTTCAAAGTTCCTTGTTCTGCTTTGATGGGATTTCCTGTGGAATTCTAGGAATTGCGGTCAGGGCTTGAGCCCTCTAATGGAGTGCCCACACAGATGTGTCTCATCCGTGCTTGTTTTTGCTCTCGATTGAGATTAAACTGTTTTTTGTTTGTATGTCTGCTCTACTCCAGCTGAATCTGAGCATGCACTCGCTTGTAGTTTCATGTTATAGGACACAACTCTTTGTGGAAATTCTGTGTGTTTTTTTTTTGTTGTTGTTTATATTGTCTTGCAATAATTCATTCAGTGTGTTGTTGTTGTTGTTTTTTCTCCAGTTACTTACATTGTTTAACATATTTTACATATACAAAAATAAGTTATTTCATTGTGTGAATAAACTGACCAGAGTATTTTTTTAAGCAAAACTCTTTGAAGCCCATTGTTGTCTGGTACTTAAAGACATATATGCATAATATCACAAGAAAATGAAGAAAGAAAAACATTCACACATAAACAAGAGTGCCTTTGTTTCCAGCGGTCAAAGCCTTTGTGCTGGAAGCTCAAAGTTTTGGTCTGAGGCAGTACATGTCGAATTTGTTTTTAAGCAAAAGGGATGTTTTTCAGGGACTGACATTATTTTCATAGCATCTTCATCTCTATACGATTCTTTTCCAAAACAAGCACCTGTTCCAGGGTCATGATCTACCATATCTACCCATGTCTACAGCATTAGGAGCTGTTATCCCAGCTTTGAATGCATGCTGAGCTAAATCCCTTTAAGACAAAATCATTGCACGTTATCAGCTAAATCCTGTGGAAAGGGACATTTTTTTCCATTTCTGCTCGATGCATTTATAGTGATGGGCTTAAAACAGGATATTAGTCTGTTATAGATTTAAAGCAAATCCTGCGGAAATGCCCAGTAGAGGATGAGCTCTTTTAAATCCTAAAAATAAACACGTAAGAGTCAATATGCTCTCTAAGCTCAGATAGTAGCAAATATTGGCTATGCTTATGGGAGCAAAATCATATAGCAATCATCCAGAATTTAACAAGTAACCAAAACACTGTACACATCTTATTTCCTCAATACACTGGACTTTCTATTTTATTTATATGCATTGATTATTTAATAGTATATAAGTGTCATTAATCAGCAGACAGTAATTGGAAATTCATTTAAGAGAGATGGCAGCTGTGTTTCATTAAATGACTGAAGAGTGTCACACTTTAAAGATGTTTTAAGGATTGCGCCAAGGAGATGAGAAATTGCACTGTGCAAATCACATTTTGCACCTTTACTTAATATGCAAAGCAACACTGTCAGCAAGTGCAGTTTAATGTGCAATAATCATTCCTTGCCATATGGATGCATTGTCAAATGCTTGTTTAATTTCTGATGACTGTAAAGCCCGTAGTCTCTTTATTACCAATCTCAGGCACAATAAACCGCAACAGATCTTCAACAAGTGAGTGATTTTGAGCCCCTGTTGCGCTTGTAGCTGTAAAGTGGTGCAGAAGCCCCCACTCTCAAGAGCATGATGCAACTGTGATGAAATAGAGAAACCGGCTTGGGCTCTCTGCATTAGGATATTACCATGAGATACTCAAACATCCACCGAATAGAGAGTTTAGTCCTCTCACTCAAGGCTTGTGCTCAACCACATGAGGTCCGCTTGACCAGGAGAGCTACCCAGGCCAAAGGAGCAGCACCAAGGCTGATGTAACATCTCCTGAAAAACGGTAACACTCATTGGCACAGTCTGTTTAGTACTGTTGGGGGTTTTTCTGGACACCTTTGGGCTAGTTTGTGCATGTGCATCGTCATTGGTCTGTGTTGGTGAAGGTTGTTGTTGGGTGCTTGGGAAAAGTCAGATCTATGCATTTTCTGTACTTTTAAAAAAGAGCCTCATATGCATTTACGACTTTCTGAAGAATCGTGCTCCTTTTGTAGTGCATAATAAAAGTTGAAGTTAACTGTGGGAACTATGCGATGCTTGTTTTTTTGCATGCATTCATTTGTTGTGACATCTTGGGAGCTAGTTTTTGTATTGGAATTCAAAGAAATTGGGCCAATTTTTGACAGATGACTGTGAAAAATGGTCAGATTACCTTGAATTCACCTTATATATTCACCTCAATACAGCAAATGCAAATAGCGTCACCTCATCCGTTTCCTCTAAACATATTCTCCACGGCTGCATTAATAAACATGAGTTAGGTCTGTCTGTTTTGAAATGCTGCCCCTCAACAGTTTCAGGTTTGACACAAAGCTCTCAAGCGTTCTGTTGCCTGGCTGGTCTGCTGGCGTCTGATTGGTCGTCTCTAGGCTGCTGGAGGTGTAGTAGAGCGTTGATTATGTCACAGCCCCGTTGTAGAGCAATTTGGTCCCTCCTCCCCTTTCCCCTCCACCCCAGCCTACATGAGAGTACGTGTGCCGCATTCTGAGTGGAGGGAGCGAGAGAGGAAGAGAGAGAGAGAGAGAGAGAGAGAAAGACAGCCAGCCAGCAGCAGGTGGAAATGACATCATCTGCACTGCACCAACACTGCAGTAGTGTTTGAACAAAGCTGCACTGGAGCTCCGTTTCGGAGCGGCTCTTTTTGTCTGCAAGGGTGGATAATTTGTGGAGGAAAAACACAGAATCCAATGCATGCGTGTATGTCCATTCATTAGAATTCGATTCACTTTCATTCACCGTGTGTGAAACAGAACCGGTGTCAATGTGAAATATGCAGGGAATTTAGCTTGATTTTAGCAGTCACTGTAAAAGCATTTTTTTTGTTTGTTTGTTTTGAGTATGCAAACTAGCTATTAATTGATATGGACAAATGGAAACGGTTCAATGAGAAATAATAACAAAGATTACTAAATGTGTTTTGAATGTAATCTTTGTTTGTAAGTTTCCTTTGTGCATTTAAAAAAAAATCTATTTTTAGTTTAGTTTTGGTTTTCATTTTTTGCTTAAAAAAATAGTTAATGAATATTGAAAAATATTTTTACATTTTCACAATCTCATGTATACATTTTTTAAGCGAATATGTTTGTGTGCATCATTTTTTAATTCCAGAAAATTGTAATTCATCATAGAAGAGGTGTATTTTGAATAACCTAATACCGTAAAATCAGACAAAAAAAAGAGCATCATTTAATTGACCCATATAAAGTAGTGAAATGAAACACACAATATGTTTTACTTCTGTACACATGACAGTTAATAGAGTTCAACAAGAGATTCATCAAGAAAAAATACAGAACAGCACTTTTTGTATCCAAACCAGTGATTTTCCACCTTATATAACCTTAGATACGATTGAAATAGGTACTTGCTGCCAGTGTGAATGCTCCTATGGCTTTGGTGTTGTCAGCAGACAAAGCAATTGGTCTCAGTTGTTACTTCTGGATAAAAGACAAACATTATTTTCTTTGTAATAACATGCACTAATGAATCATACCCAATAACACTGGGAATTCAGAGTTTGACTTCATGTTGATTTTAAAGTCACTTGATATTTTTTTGCAGATAACCAGTTCAGAATGTCCATCCTGGAACGCCTAGAGCAGATGGAGCGAAGGATGGCAGAGATGGCCGGTCAGCAGCAGCAGCAGAGCAGTGGAGGACCATCTGAGAGTGTAGGAACCGGAACAGGAGGAGGAGACGGAGGAAGAAGCAGTTCTGAACAGGCGCAGGTATCATTCTGCGCTACACTGTCTTGCTCTACACTAATGCATATTCCTATTAGCTTCTTGGAATTGACTTAATTTTTTGTCTTAGTTCTCACCAGGTCAGGTTCAGAGCCAGGGTCAAGCTGGCAACTCCTTTGAGAGTCGTGTGGTAGTGGTTTGTGAAAAGATGATGAACCGCGCATGCTGGGCCAAGTCCAAGCACCTGATCCACTCCAAGACATTTAGGGGCATGACTCTTCTTCATCTTGCAGCCGCCCAGGGCTACACCACACTTATCCAAACACTTATCAAGTGGCGGTGAGAATACAGATTGTATATCTGCACTAAATTCCCATGTATATGCATATTCTGCATAATATATAACTGTATTGTTCTTTGTGCTGTTTTTTTTTACAGAACTAAGCATGCAGACAGTATTGACCTGGAACTTGAGGTCGATCCCCTAAACGTGGATCATTTCTCTTGCACACCTCTGGTGAGTATTGACACTTGGTCAGGATGCTTTAATCACGATATCATGTTGTCTGGATGAGTTGTTTCATATAGAAGGAGCAGAGGGATGGCATACAAATTAAATGCAACTCAATTCTCTCCAGATGTGGGCTTGTGCTTTGGGTCATATGGAAGCAGCAGTGGTTCTGTATAAATGGGATCAGCGAGCTTTGGCCATCCCGGATTCTTTGGGCCGCTTGCCGCTCGCTATTGCCCGGTCTCGGGGCCATACCAAGCTGGCAGAGTGCCTGGAAAGCCTCCAAAGGGATGAGCAGCAGTCAGGAGCACTGAATACAGCTCCTAGCATGCCTTTCTCACCATCTACTGAGGCCTCAGCGGCAGAGGGGTGGATGAATGTTTGGGGTTCAGAGGCATCTTCAGTTGGGCTGAAAGGAAGCAACAGCACTAGTTCTGCTTCCAGTTCCAGCTCAGGTGAGAATTGGAAACTTTCATTCTATCTGGACTGTCGGGACAGTCTTTCATGTTGCGTTTCATGGTTGTGTTTAATTTGGTCAAACATTCTTCTAAGATGCTCTCTTTGTACTTTTGCAGACTTAAGGAGACCCAGGTCTGAACCATCTAGTTTCTATAGCAGCGTTAGTCACGGGGATGCCCCGTTGAGCAAGAAACACAAACCCAACCCAGAGAGCCTTCAAATTCGGCCCAGCAAACCCTGCCCTACCCCTCTTGGACTAGAAGAACAGGCTCACAAGCCTAAAATGTGCCCTTCTAAACCGAGGGAAGGTACTGCAGAGAAAGAGCAAGGAGATGATGAGCAGTCTCAGAATAAGTTGGGCTCAACTTGCGGAGGTGGGTGCTGGGGTTCCAGACAAGCTGCAGGACGCAGAGTGCCAACTGTAGGACTTGGCAAGGAAAGGCTCGCGAACAGACTGAGATTAAGAGAGATTGCTAGTGCGGGAACAATCTCTGATCTGCGGACAACTCAAGACGATCTGGAGAACACAGGAGACCTGCAGGTGAGGCATAAAGAAGGTACTCGAGCAGACAGCTGAAATAGATTTTTTAGTAGTGATACAAGATGAAAGTAAAGTCTATCAGATCTTGCAAAACTTGCATTGGCTTCTGTCTGATATTGCTAGCACTTTTGAAAGTACCCATCTATTTGTTTCCAGAACATGAACATGATGACTTTAGCAGAGGAAGTCATTGAGGCGACATCTGATCGCATCAAGAGGGAAAACTTTGTTGCATCTGAAACTACACTGGATGGTGTTGGAGTCAGCAGCACCATGAGCTGGTTGGCCAGTTATCTTGGAGATGCAGAAAGGTGATTCATCAAAACGTTTTATTATCTGTTTTCAGGAATCCTAGGTGCAGCCTCTTTGGGTTCTTGTGTGTAATTGTTTTCTCGATTGTTCCCAGGTTCCTGTTTAACAAGCCCCTAACTTCCTCTCCTGGCCTGGGCCCAGTCCATGGCGGAGGACAGCCAGAACTCGATGGTACTCTTGGGAAGCTAGGCCTCCAGACCCCTGCTGAATGGACTGCGCTCCTCAATGCCTCCCACAACAAGGAGGAGCGCGACCTGACCCAGCTGGCCTTGTCTGATCCCGAACAGAGAGAACTTTACGAGGCAGCCCGGCAGGTCCAGAACACCTTCCGCAAATACAAGGTAGGGCAGGGCTTCACCCAGGTGCCAGGGTCACCCATGCAGGTTATCAGTGGTGTGTTGCCAGTGTTCGTGATGGTCCGATTTCAAAGGTCTTGATGTATTGTGTTGTGTTGTATGGTGTTCCTGAACTTAAGGTAAATGAATCTGGATCTTTGCAGTCCTGTGTCGTGAAAGGTGGTATGATTGTTGTGGTGTGCGCTCAGAAGGCAGAGATAGGGTCACTGTTGTTGACAAGCATGGGGAAACTTGCTTGAGCTTAGCATGGCCTTGCTATAAGGAATGATTGCATTGTTCCCTCTATCTATCTGTCTGTCTTAACGGGATGCGCGGATATCCACACCATGTTGGTTGTTCAGAGCAGATTTCTCCCAGTGTTCCACTGGTGCGCAGTGCTCTGAGGAATAACCATCTCCCAGGTCTCAGAGCATATCGATGCAACTTTGCCAGTCTATGAAGACACCTTGGCCAGGGACAAAGGAATCAGATGCCATCATCTCTGTGGCCTTGCAGGCCTCCTTGTGAACTCTAATCTCTCTCCTGTCCTCTCCACCCTACCTTATCCCCCTCTTCCCCCATCCTGCAGGGTCGCCCGCTTCGGGAGCAGCAGGAACTGGCAGCTGCTGTCATTCAGCGCTGTTATAAGAGGTACAAACAGGTAGGCAGAGACACTCAGAATTCTGTGTGTGTACACTTTTGAGTGGTCAATTATTAAAGGCTTTACGAGAATGCCTTCAATTCCTTCCTCTCTCTTCCCCAAGCTGACATGGATAGCCTTGAAGGTAACACGCCTGCTTCATCTACAACTACTACTGCTTTGAACTGGAAGTTCATTAGTGGTGTTTCTCTATCATTATTACTGTTGCTTATATTTAGGGTTTTGGACATGAACCAAACATTTGGTAACAAAATGATGCTGCTTTCTAAGAATAGATTTGCTATTTAGCCACTTTTCCTGACTTGTTTGACTTCTAATAAATAATAAATATTAAAGTTTATTCAGATTCAGTCCACATTTTGAGACTTACCACCTACAGTAGCAATGACCTAGCATGTTCTGTTGCGCTATTTTGTGTTCAACATTCAAAATACCTTAGCGTCGGCATAGCAACTGTCAATCATCCTCAACACAACACATTTAATGTTGATGGTGTAGTTTAGTGTTGATATTTGTTTTGTATTAGCAAAATTGCTAACAGTTTGCTACAGATCTCTCTTTCTCTCCGTCATGTGACACACGTTTCTTTGTCCTCTTGGCAGTATGCACTTTATAAGAAGATGACGCTGGCCGCCATCCTTATCCAGAGTAAATTCCGCAGCTACCACGAACAGAAGAAGTTCCAGCAGAGTCGCAGGGCAGCCATGCTGATCCAGCAATATTACCGCAGCTACAAAGAGCTTGGCCGGCCGAACCCACGCAGCCGGGCCACTGCAGCTGCACTGGTGCAGCAAAAACTCAGGTACAAGAACAGCAATCCAGTAAAGGCTAACCTAGTGGTTGAAGATCGAACAAATCAGATATTATAAAAGTTATAATCAAATACACATGGCATCTGCACACTCTTACTGGTGTGAGCCCTTCGGCGCCTCCAGTGGTCAAGCTAGGTACTGATTCAAAGCGTTTCATGTAATACACCACACATTTAGAATTAAAACGCCCCCCTCAAGCACTCAGAATTAATCATCATTCAAGTATAATAGGCAGTTAAAAGACCTTTCACTTGGCCATCATCTTGGAGTTTATTTCTGAATTGAGTTCCCAAAGTCCATTTGTGTGTACACATGCTTTTACTGAGCAACCTTGTGTGTTCAAGCCTCACAAGGAGTGTTGCATGCATTAATTGAGTGTCATTTAGCCATTCTAAAGTGTACTGTCGTTTCGGATGAATTGCTAAGTGCCAACACTTCAAATGTGACACACTGCCAAGTCGACTTTCTAAAGAATGGCAGCATTTAAAACCCTCCTGTTTACTTTAAGAGACAATCTGCTGTTGAAACAGTGCCAGGAAATGATTTACTTAACTAACAGTTTGAGTCCAAGTACACATAGATGCATAGTTATTTTTGCATGCCATTTGTTGTCTCGCAACCTGTTGAAGCAATTGCATTTTGCAGTTTTCTAAGAGTGCGATTAAGAGCTTAGAAATTAAAAAAAACCCTAAATGTTAGGTATTAGCATACGACATTTGTGCTCGTGACAATTTCTTTGAATCAGGTTTCTAGGTGTAATGATATATTTTGTCTGGTAGACAATAAAGTGTGATTGAGGGATAAACCCTAGCCCTATCATAGAGACTTGTGGGTGGGCTTTTTGTAACGTTTGAAACTGAATCTGTCACACACCCTAGAATCATTGCACCGATTTATGCTTTTTTTTTCCTTCAAGAAATGGCTGGTTTGTACAAAACCACTCATGCTGATTATTTTGTTTTAGAAGCAGTTTATTGACCAAGAGACAAGACCAGGCTGCCAGAAAAATAATGCGGTTTCTGCTGCGGTGCCGTCACAGGTAGGCCAAAGACGAGAACTTCCAACAGGCCCTGTTGTTCTTCTAGCATGCACAAACACACTCTATGGTATACTAGCAGCTTTTAGATGAATCAGTCTTTAAAATCCTGCTGTTTTAAAAGGTTAGAGGCACATTTCAGAATCTCTCTGTCAGGAGTCATAGGACAGCAACAGACAAACCTTGGTGTTTTCATGGCTCTGTTAGAAAGCCCTATTGTGTTTGGTCCCATTTCCCCAACCCACCCAACCTCAGTGTGTACTAATAGCTGTCTGGTGTTGTTTTGCTGTTTATGCAAAGCCCCTTGATGGACCATAGACTATTCAAACGGGTGAGTGCAGCCTCAGTAAATCAGTTCGTACCCCTCGATTTCACTTCTTTTTATCTTCCTGTCTCTCCCTTTTCTTTCATCTTGTTCTCTGTCTATGTACCTTTATTTCAGACTCTGCTGTTCCCTATGACTCTCTATGTCCTTTCTTACCCTCTTTTCTTTTATCTTATTTTCTCTATTGCTTTATGCCTGCATGCATGACGGCCGACTGGAGCCCGAGTTGACTGAGCCTTATATGAGAGAGAGAGGACTATAGATCCGACTAACCGACAAAAACAGATGCTGCATTAATTGCAAAACTAACAATGCACTCTCTCTCTCTCTCTCTGTCTCTTTTTCTCTCAGTCTCTCTTTCGATCCCTCTATCCTCCCTAAAGTCTTCTCCATCTCTCTTGTTATGAGGATGCTTATGACAACACTAAGGACTGCTGCGTAGTGCATTTGGCAATTGCATGATGGCTAAAGACATGGAGGCCTTGCTTCTATCAGGGCATGCTTGAAATAACATCCCTTTCTCTATGGAAGAGGAAATGTCTTGAATGCCTGGCTGCCTGTTTTACACATCTCTTTCAGAGGGTGGGACGGGGGTCAAACTGTGAGCTAACAATGTGTTTGGGGGTTTAAATTGTCTTTAAGATGTCGGATACTAAGTTCTAAATGTAGAAGTTTAACGTGATGAAACAATCCAAATCTTATTAATTATTGTGATGTATTGTATATGAATTTGAGGGTTACATATTTTCACTCTTTAAAGGTTATACAGTAGTGTTAAGATGGATGGTTTACTTTGGTATAATATGTGTTTGATTGTAGACTCTTAGATGTAAAAAGTAAATTTCAAATAAAAAAAAAACATTTTTCCCACAGATTAAAAAAATTGATAAAGCTGACTTTTGTCCTATACAGCGGCCAAAAAAGTATTTGGACGTTTAAAATCACACTTAAAAATGTGTGAAAGTTGTTGGATTAGATGCAAAATATCAAACCATGCTATCATCTGTGCTCAAATCCTGGACCTGCTTTTGTGAGCCATGTTTGCTTGGACTTTTGAGCAGCTGGACTGGGAACATATTCCACTAACGTTTGACAATTTTCCTTTTAATCAGTAAATCTACCGTTAAACGCTCTGTTCTGCTTGAAAGGTGTGCTTGTGCTATCTTTCTTTAAAATAATTGACACTTGCTTTGATGTTTTGTTATCTAATGCCGTGACATTAAGACGTTTTTAAGTGTGACTGAGCTTTTTGAGTCGCTGTATCTGTGTTATGTATGTACCTTGAGGCTTTAAAGATCTTTGTCATTTATAGCGGGGGTGGTATATTTGTTGTATTTTCATGATGCCAGTGAGTAAACAGTAACGAAACTGGCAGGTGTATCAGTTAATGGTCTGTCCCTCTGAGGGCCCAGAATGCTTGCGAACCTCAGACTAACCCTGCGAAACTCTGTTTTTTTTTATCTATTTTCAGGGCGAAAGAATTGAGAAAGGCCAAGGAACATGAGAGCGCCGCAAAGAGCCCCGTCGCAATGTAACATCTCCGAGCGGACTCCTCCTCTTCATTGCGTTTTTATCACAGACAAACAATTTACGAAAAAAGCAAAAATTATTCAGGAAGGGGGACACGGAAGATCATCGGACACGCGACGGTTGAACTCTAGCAGCGCTGTGATGGTTCTGCTCCTGCATTGTGTATTTTCTTGCTACCGGGGGAACTGAAATCAAGACTTTTGGGGAAATATGACATTATCTTCATGGCATTTTTGCACTCTTCATAGTTTTTTTGTCTTTAGATTACAAAAAAAACGAAGGAAGACCAAGGAGCAAAGGCTTTTTATTCCGACGACGCTTGTAAAATACCACGCGACATGAACAGATCAAAGGCAGAAAAACGTCATGCTGGAAGCCGCTTCAGATTACATTTTTATATTTTGAAAGGAAAAAAAGAAAAAAAAAGACAACAATCAACAAGTTTGGGGGAGGGGGAAAAAAGAACAAAACCTAGAAAATGTAAACCAAAAAAAGGCCTCATTTCAGTGACCATATGCATGCAGAGTATTTGAAATCAGTCATCTCCACAAACCTTTGTTTTTGACAAATGCTGTCCGTTCATTCAAAGGGAAGCCTTCATATGAATGTAGATGGGGTCAGGGCAAAAATGCTGGGTTTGAAATATCAGTGTCTTACCTTTGTCTTTATGGGTGTTAGGGGACTTCTAACAACAAATTGGGGGATTGAAGCGAAGCCCTCTGGGCTACTGTTTCGTGTGCACTGTTTTCGACTTTCTTATGGGTCCTTTTCTTAATGTCATTTTTGCTGGCCTGACTTTGTGTGTCCTGTGTTTGTTGAATTGAATCTGGAAACAGTGCATGTGTTTGAGCGAAACGCTCCTGCATGCTATGTAAATGTTTTGTGTTTTATTTTCATTCATTCATATTGGTGATATTGTGGCACCATCAAACTAGACCGTATAAGCCTGTTTGTTTTCGAGTATATTGTTATAAAGACCATTATTTTTATATAGTTCATTTATTTATTTATTAGCTTTATTTACTTTTTTTGCCTTTAGCATTATTGCGTTTTTTTATTATTATTATTATTGTGTGAAGGTTTTAAATAATCTCCTTGTTTTAAAAACTGACCTTTTTTAATGTGAACTGTACTATCCATTGTGCCACAGCGCCAAGCGTATATTTGCAAAGGTTATCTTCCATTTTTGTGTGCGCGTGCGTGCGTGTTGTGATACGTTTCTTCATTGTTACTGTTGGTTGATTTCGAAGAGCTCCAGAAAGCCGCCACAAGCTTTCCCGTGGAGTTTCACTGAACATTGCCTTGACTTCTTGACTTTTTGAAGGGTCCCTATACAGAAGCTTCAAAAAAAACGAACAAAAAAAATCCATATTTTTGACTATTTAAGTGGCCCCTGTACATATGAAGATGGGTGAAGGAACATTGATAGCCAGAAACTTTTTCCGAAGAGGATTGTATTTAAGAATATATAGTATTTTATTCATAAATTGGATTATAACACATTAAGAGACGAACAAAAAAATATATTGTATAGTTTTCTTTGAACGCCCAAGATGTACGGTTGTATTGTTTGTAAATATTGTAAATACTGGTTGCGAAGAAGGAGCCATGTGCATGAAACTTTCAGACATTGAACATAATGTAAAGATAAAATGTAGTGGCAATGGTCTGTAATACGATTTGAAGAACTTCACTGTAAGACTTTGTTGAAAATGTTCTTTCACGGAACATTCTCTGAAGCATGATTCACGTAGATTTAGCGGAAGAGCCAAACGAATCCACGAGACACAACAGGATTTCTTTTTCAGGGTTAGCAGGAAATAAAATAGTATTATGTTTTGTTTTCATGTGAATGCTACAGGACTTAAATAAGCTATTCTTTGGAAAGTACTGGAAGATGTAGTATTGAATGACCAAACTGCATTCACACGGTTAAAAGTGGAGGTTTCTACTATACAGGGGATGAAATGCCTCCACGGTTTCGTCTTGTATAACACAACTAGAAAGTGTACTCGCATTTTGAACAACGGATGGAGTCAGGAGGTTAAAAGTAGGTCGTGCAATTAAAAAAAAAAAAAGATGTTGACGTGAGGGTTGTGAATGGTTATTTCCAGCAGGCGATTCCTATACACGTGCTTACATGCTAGAATCAAACACTGAGAGGCCACGAAAAAGGTCACGCGGATACATATTGTGAATGTAGCTCAAAACACGTGCGTTTCGACTCTCATCGGAATCGACGGACTGCCATGCTTTTTGATCGTTGCTTCATTTCTTGGGGGGCTGCTACCAACTTTCAAAACCCCACGGTTTGAGTCATATCGATTTCTTTTTTACGTTTTGTCTTTTCCGTTTACGCTCGTGCCAGCTATATATGGAAATAAATGAATAAATGGAGTCCAACCGACCCCCTGAACTTCCAAAAGCGATTTCAGCTGACGAGAGGCATCATTTTAACTTACACCAGCACATTTTGCCTGCTAAAGAAAGAAAGGAAGGACGAGGAAAGAATGTGGTGCTTATCTGCTGAATTATTATTACCTGTGTAAGTTTTATTTATATCCCCCACATGTTGTTTTTAAAAGCTAAATGTTTCCTCATGATCTCAGAGACTCAGTATCAGTATTATTATAGAAAGTGCCTAAAACTTTGAAACGATATCAGGAGTGTTTTGTTCCTGAAAAGTCCTTATGAAACGATCTCTGCTCTTTTTTTTTTTTTTTTTTTTTTGTTTACGGTATGCAATGCTAAAGGCTGGTTTTACTGTCCAAACAGAATCCCAGGTCTGTTTGCTCCTCTCACACCCTTTCAACTCCTTAAACACGGACTCAAGAGTGTGAAGGCACCTGTCATTTTGGGGTTTTTTTGTCCCTCGCTCATTATAAAAACGTCTCCAAAAAGCGACTTTGAGTGACCCGTTAACATACTATGCATGCTTACGATATTTGTTTTATTCTTTCTCTTTTTCCATGTCAGATCTAAACTGGGCCTGGAAAGTAGGACACGCTCAGTGTAGTTGGCGCGTTATGTAATAACTTCATCCGGTTGCTAGTTTCAAGTCCGAGCACAACTCCAAGCGAATGTGGCCGCCCTTTACATCCGAACTTGAAACTTCAGGAAATCATAAGTCCTCAGTAATCACCACGAAAAGCTGTTTATGGACCACCAGGTATACGTATCTCAGTTTGGGTCATTCATCTTAGGGAAGGGGGGTAAAAAAAAAAAAAATGAAATTCTGCCTCCCTTTTGTAGTTTTACTCAGGGTGCTAAAACAGGGAGATGGTGTTTAGCATGGAGACTAGATTAGGTTAGGTTACGTCTCCAGGTTCAGCTCAGAATCAACAGGAGAAACCACTGGGAATATGTACTTCCATATGCTTTGTTACAAAACCATGCGTTCAGAGACAGACCGCCACTCGGGTAACAGGATAGACTGTATGTTTATAGAGTTTTTAGACCATTCTTTCCAAAACTGAGCAGGTATCATCGTTCGTGCAGGTATCACCGCTCATTTAGTATTGCCATATCCCCATGGGATTGGGAATGCATAAGTATACCTCAGCGCCAAATACCTTCTGAATAAGGTGGGAGATCCCGTCCTCTTATGAAACAGCTCAGCATATGTGCATCCGGATCATGCTTTGCGTATTTTTGTGTCAGATAAGAGAAATATGCACTTTGTACAGCTCACCATCCGAGTTGAATTCCCTCTCTGAGCCCTGGTACGTTGTAAGCGCGTCTGTGCATGCGAGTGTGTGTTGGTGTGTGTGTGTGCTTTATCTCGACGGATGACCACATGAGCACATGTGAAGGTTATAACAAAACGAGGGAAAAGTTGGAAGTTAGTACGATGTCCTAAATCCTCTCTTTGGAACTCCGGAAATGCAGGTTAGACTTAAAAAAAAAAACAACAACTCGATTATAAGCTTTTCACTTACAAGTACAGAGCAATAAACACTTTGTTTTAGATGAGCTCTTTAGGTTGAAAGAATATGGATAGGTAAAACATAAAATAAAATGTAAAAAAATAGAAAAAATAAAGAAAAGGAAAAAAAAGAAACCTTGGGACATGCTTAGTTCACTTCCTCTTATGCAATTACAGGTACACAGAGAGAGGTGTTCAGTGGTCTGTGGACATTGATTTCATATTTCCCAGCCCTAATGCACGTTTTCATCATTTTAAAATGAATAGAAAAAAATATAAAATATGAGCCCATATTTCTTACAAGGCAGTGGGCTTTCAACACTCTGCATGTGAAGCTAGTATTAGACCTCTGTTTTCCCCTCTATCTCTCTCTCTCTTTCTCCTTCATACCTGCTTCGTGCTCCTCGTATCCTTCTCCTTTTCCTCCTCTGATGAGTTTTGCCTCATGTGCTGCTTTCTCGGCCGTCTCCCTCTTTCTGTCCTTCTTGTGAGTTTTGTTTATTTACTTAGATTTATTTTTATGATTCTTTTTCGTTTTTTGTTTTGTAACTGTGCATGTGAGAGCATCACTGAATTGTTGGATATGTTTTAAAAAAAAATAACAAATAAATAAATATTCAGCTGCTGAAGCCATGCAAAACATTTTGAATTGCCCTTAAAATATGGAAAATGTTTTCTGAATGCTTTATATAATTTCTGCTGTAAAATAAAATCTTAAAAGAGAAATGGTGCTCACGTTGTTCCTGTTTTCTGCAACTCTCTGTTTAATTGTATAATATCATTTCTGCTCTGATACTCCTTCCTCAGCTCTGAAAGTTCACACAAACACAATCTTTCTCATTACTAACAAGCTAAACAAAAACGTAATAAATGACGTAATGTTATATGTATATATATATATTATTGTTTTTTAACTATACAGTATATATTTATTTTATTTTATGATTATTAGTCTAACCACACTAATATATATAACATTATACCTTACAGAAACATTCACTATGAACTTACAGTTAAATGCTTATATATATTATATAAGCATTTATTTACATATTTATTTTAATATGAATTATTATTTTATAGAAACTGGAAATATAGTAGGCTATACAAAATATTTTATTGTTTCATTTATAATGAGTCTGTATATTAATTTATATATCCTTTAGTATTTCATGCAAATACTAATTTGAAAATTCACACGCGCGCGCACACACACACGCGCCTAGTACGCACTTGCGCTCTCTCTGTAACGTTACCAGCTGTAGTATCAACGGGGCCTTCACAAATCACATATCAACTCAACTATCAGTCATGTAAGTAAAACATCACAACCATCATTCGCACGAACTCTATGATTTCATACACGTATGTGATATATCGTGTTTTATATGTGTTGGTGAATATCAGTGTTTTTAAAGTTTGTTGTGCTAATGGGTGTGAATACGGCTAAAGCAACAAGTTAGCTTAGCGTTAGCTTTCTGGTTTGATATCGACTTTTATTGATTTTCGTTATTTAATTCCAGTCCATTTTAGGTGGGATTAGTGCATATGACGCTGTCAGTTAAGTTTATTATTAATTGGAGAGTTTTAAAGAGATTTGTGTGTTTCTATAACCGCTACATGCTAATGGCTAACAGTTTGTTCCTGACTGATAACAAAGTTTGTGGAAGCTGTAAACATACTCGAACGATAGTTATTTTGCCATAATAATAATATATCTGGCTTGCATTAGTTTTACACTTGTTATCTTTTGTTGGCCTTGAATGCGAATATAATGTACCGATATAAAAGTTACAGCGACAACTTAAAACAATTAACACAATAAACAGTTAACGTTAAAATGCCCTGTCTTAAGGTAATTTCACAGAATTTAATTTTAATGATCTTATAGACTGGTATTTTGAGTGACATACGATGAACTGCAAATATGAATGGTAATTTTATATACGTGTATGTTAATTCTAAGAACTATATTTATATTTATTAAAATGTTTTAATCTGTTGATTATGTTGTTTATGGGTTTATTAATGAGTTTAAGTCACCTTTTATTGTACTAGTGACGAAGCACATGTGTTTGGAGACATTTGTGACCTTATTAAACGTTTTATGTTTTTGTCCCTTTCTGAATCACAGATCAGTGCACATATGTAAACAGGCATTCAGAGGTTGAATACTTATTTATTAATTTTTTAGTCATGTCAGGCAATTAAGATGTGGAAATTGTGCTGTGTATGTAGGTTAGATATGCTGCACCTCTTAAGAGTATATCGTTTATCTATTCCACTGGCACTTACACTGACCGTCAGTCTGTCACCGGTGCTCTGGATGACATGATGGCATTTAATTCTGGATGTCATTTACAGGTTTTAATTTAAGTTATTATTGTTTCACCCAAAAATTCAAATGTACTCACCCTCAAGTCATCCAAGATGCCTGATGAGTTTGTTTTTTCATCTGAACAAAATTTGAGAAATTTGGTATTGCATGACTTATTCACCAATGGATCCTCTGCAGTGAATGGGTGCCGTCCAAACATCTGATAAAAATATCACAATAATTCACAAGTAATCTTCATCACTGCAGTCCGTCAGTTAATGCCTTGTGAAGTGAAAAGCTGCATGTTTGTGTAAAAATAGCTAGCATACAAGGTTTCTGTCCACAATAATGCTTTCTCGAGTGGAAAATGTGCCCCATCTGAATTAGGAGATAAATGTGCCTTGCACAGACCAAGTACTGTTTACAAGCGGAAACAGTCCAAAGCGGCTCTTAACAAAACTGTTTGTGGTTTTTGATGTGAGAGAACAACAGGGGATTGATTATGGACTAGCGTTTTAGCCAAAACTAAAATGTCTTGATAATTTTTGAAAAAGCCAAAAACAAACAAGCAGTCTTTTGCTTCATAATAATTTAATAGAATGGAGTGATGTGGATTACTTGTGAATTTTTGTGGTGTTTTTATCAGCTCTCATTCTGACGGCACCCATTCACTACAGAGGATTCATTGGTGAGCAAGTAATGTGCTAAATTTCTCCAAATCTGTTCCCAAAGCAACAAACTCATCTATATCCCAGATGGCCTGAGAGTGAGTACATTTGGTAAGCAAATGTTGCTTTTTGTTTTTTGTCGATTATTTAATTTTTAAATGTATTCTATCAGTGTCAAATCATGATGGCCCATCCATTTTACACTCTTAATAAATAGAAGTGGGATCTGTGTAATATTTGTTTAGAAAAGCATGTGCTGTGCCGTACTGTGGGGGGATTTTTGCCACAATCACATGATTCTGGAGGCTTATGGAGCCTTCCACGTCTGGTTGTGGAATGTGTGTGTTTGTCTTCGCTCCTGTTGGTTCTCTCTTACTGTCTCCTGTTGTTACTCTTTATTCTAACAAGGTTTAAATTTGATCCACAGCATTAGACGGGAATGCAGTAATGTATTAACTAATGTATTCTGAAATAAATTCGACAGACACTTGGGCACCAGATTAAAAATCATTAAGCAAAAATGTCTCAGTTAGTTGTGCAACGTTGTTGAAAAAGATTTTGATAACTAGTGCAGTGACTTTAAGACCGTTTTAAATCCGCAAATACGATTTGGGCCACTTTAAATCAGAATCGAGCAAAAGTTTCAATAGGCTTTCGTTATAAATTTGTTTACAGTGTGTTTGAACGTTATACCTTCTGTTTTCTTTCCTCTTGTGTTTTCCCTCCACTTTGTGGTCTTACCTGTGTTTTCTCTTTCATAAGTGTTTACTTGTCTTGTGCAAAAAAAAAAGGTTCTTCGTTGGCCTGTATGGGCCTATAAAGACCCTTTTTAATATCCATACAACATTTCTATTCCAAAATGTTCAATATAGTGGAAAAATGTTTTTTTTAGATTACAAAGATTTTAAGAACTGTTCACTGAAGGAAACCAAGACTGTCATGCTGTTGCCTCTTTTTTGAAAAATTATTTTTAAAAGTGCAGTCACTGTGCCACTAGGTGGCAGTAGAATATTACATACTGTTTGCCACACTAGATCTCTATTGGAGTGACATAATAGGACATTGATGCGCTTAACAGATGCTGCTTTGTGACTAAACTTACCAAATCACATTAGCAGCAAGTAAAGAGTATGTTATGCTAGACCTTATTCACTTAAACACTTAAATTTTTCTTTTGTTTGTCAGGATTTTTCCAGCTGACCTGATATATATATAATTTTTTTTTCAGTAAAATGTGAAATGTAATAGGGTGTTCTCTCTCTGTCATAGGTCCGCCCCGAGTGCAGATGGCTCTGGTTCTGCAGGGATGTCTGGGAACAATCGCAGACTGCAGCAGACACAGGCACAGGTGGATGAGGTAAGAGATAGGTGGCTGTATATAGTCGACTTTCGTCTCTCAGTGTGATGTGATCTTCTCAGGGATGGATCCTTTGTGATGTTAACAGTTACATAATCACAGGACAAGGTTTACAGTGACTGATGTGCTCACTGAATATTTAAATGAGCTTTCAGACTCCGCCCATTGCAGACTTGACTTCAATGTTATTACTGTAAAGCTATAATATTACAATATAGCCTCTTTTCTAAAAGAAAAAATCTAATTTAATTTCTAAACTAATTTATATTTATATATTTACTCACTATATGGCTATGTTAGACAAAATTAGGCAAGGCAAGTTTATTTGCATAGCGCATGCATACATAATGGTAGTTTAAAGTGCTTTACATAAGAGGAAATAACAAAAATAATAATGAACAAAACAAGGAATTTAAAATGGTTTAAAAATGGATTTAAAATTAAATTAAAACTGTTAAAAAATAGAAAATTATTATACATAAAATACAGTGAAGTCGCTTTACTGCTGACCTGAAGAAAATGTGAGAGCTCCTTATATAAATGCCCAAAATCATTAGGATATTAAGAAAATTTCCTACCATAAATGTATCTGCTTCATTTTTGATTAGTAATATGCATTGCTAAGGACTTCATTTGGACAAATTTAAAGGTATTTTCTCAATATTTAGCACCTCCAGATCTTTAAGTAGTTGTATCTCTGCAAAATATTGTCAATCCTAACAAAGTTACAAAGCTTTTTTTATTTATTATAAATCACAATTTCAAAAGAATTGACTCTTATGACTGGTTTTGTGGTCCAGGGTCCCATATATAGTAGTTTATTTATACACAACAATGTAGAACAAAATTGTTCAATTGTAAACATTATGGGCCAGTTTCCCGAACAGGGTTTAAGACTAGTCCTAGATTAAAATAAATGTTAAGAGCTGTCTAAACTGG
>JAUCMS010000012.1:4484565-4500761 GCA_032357445.1 Enteromius radiatus | reverse complement strand
TTTATTTTTTATTTTTTTCAAAATATAATAGCTTTATAACTAATAACTAATTAACATACAAGTATTTTTATTTGTTTATTATTTTGTTTATTTATATATTATATATTGGATCACATAGCAAATGAAATACATTTTCTATAATAATTCATTTGAATTTTAAATAAATGTTGATATAAAAAATATAAAATATCAAATAAAAAAAAAAATTTTTTTTTAAATATTTTTTTTTCATTATCATTCATATGTGTGTAGTCAGTAATCTGTTAATGGAGGTTTGTGTTTTCTCCTTCTCTAGATATCTGGAGAGCTGTGCGACATCTGCTCTGAAACGAAAGAGCGCATCTTTGTCCATAGCTACATCGTCGTCTTCCTCCATGTCTGAAGAAGACAAACCCACAACAGCTGCACATGAACACACCATGAACGCAGATGGTAAGTCCCTTCCGAGTCTTCCTGTACGCTCCTAAACCCTGCGCAGGTCCTGACGTCTCTGTCCTGCAGAAGCAGCGCTGGAAGGCGCCGGTGCTCTGGACAGCCAGGTGTCAGCGGGCTCGGCCACGACGGCAGCGGTGGTGGGAGCGCCGCTCACAGACATCACCATCTCCACAGAAGCCATGAGCGTGGTGTCCGTCACCAGCCAGTGCAGTTATAGCAGCACCATCGTGCACGTACCCCAGCCCGAGTCAGGTGAGAGCACGCACATATAGTGACCCAGAACCTGTTTGATATGAGAGACATCGTGAAAAAATAGTCCATCTGCCATCAGTAGTTCAATCTGTATTTTAAAAGAGATAAGAATACTTCTTGTACACAAAAAAAAAAGCTAATTTATGCAATAGTTTGTGTCCTGTGTGTCTCTACGCATCACCGGTGTCATTTTGGAGAAAGTTTCAAAACACAAATAAGTTTCTAGGCCTGATCACCTGCGTCTGCCGCTTGTCTTCTTCCAGAGGTCACTGCCTTAGAAGATGCTCCAATGGGTAGTGAGCCAACAGACTCCGCCCCCACCCCTGCACGCCCCGCCCCCAGCATCTCCTCAGTGGCTCAGGAGGAGTTATTCGTGGTGGGTCTTACTAAAGAGGTGCTGTCAGCTCACACGCAGAAGGAGGAGCAACAATTCGTGGATCGTTTCCGGCATCGCATCCTGCAGAGTCCCTACAGCTCCTACCTCCAGCAGGACAACAGCAGCATGGCCCATTCTCATCACAGAGGTGTGTGTGTGTGTGTTAGCTGTTGTTATTCTTTGTTGGGATATTGTTCAGTTGTTAGTTACTTTGGATAAAATGTGTCTGAAGCAACGGAAAACTAATACTGACTAATCAGTGTCTGACTGTCTATTCTATTAAGAATAAAAATTTGTATTTATTTATATATAAAATTGTTTTTCATTTACACTTTTATTTACATTTTAATCGAAAAATGTAAAAAAAAAAAAAAGTATTATAAAAAAATAAAACAAATGGAATATTTTTATAATTACAATTTTTATAATTTATTTAAATATACATTCCATAAAGATATTAGTTTAAATATAATATTAAATTATATTTTGTATCACTGTAAAAAAAATAAATAAATAAACGTGAAGCAGTATAATGACTGTGATTGTATATTCCAGCGTTTTTGTATATGCACAATATCATATTCATTTTTTCTTAAGTAATACCATATAAAGCTATTCATGGTTGTGTTATTCCAGTATAATTTTTTATAATATTTTGATAATAATTAGTGCTTTGATATACGAGTTGCCTAGTTTCATTTTAATTTTAGTTATTTGAATTTAATATCAGTTATGTACTTAAATAACTCAAGTTAAATAACACATTAAAAATGAATGTGCATATTAGTAATTTCTTATTAAAGTCTTTTATGCTCATTAAGACTGTGTTTATTTAATTACACACAGTAATAGTAATAGTGTCAAGCATTATTGCAATTTAATATAATGGTTTTCTCTTCTAATATACTTGAACGTGTCATTTATTTCTGTAAGGCAAACCTGAATATTCGCCACCCATCACTCCAGTCTTTAGTGTCACATGATCTTTCAGAAATGTATTATTTCATCATCTCAATATTTTTTTGGAACCAGTGATACTGTAATTTTACTAGATTATTTTATGAATTAAAAAGTTAAAATGCATTTGAAATATTTTCTAACAATATAAGTTATTTTATTAATATTATTAATGCTCCTTTTCCGTCTGCTCTCAGCTGATGTTGTGTGTCCTCCGAACAAGCACAAGCGTCCCAAGCCAGAAGACTCGTCTGACAGCTACGGCTCCCAGCCGGGCAACTACTGGTCACTTCCTGGCCCCACAGGAGCGCCTCATTCCTCCTGGCCTTCCTCAGAGTCCTCTCAGCCCCCGCCGTCCAACATCGGCTTTGTGCCGCCCATGGCAGTGCCCATGCAAATGGCCCCTTACTTCACCATGGTCGGCACCGATCAGCAGCCCATGGTGCTCCAGCCTGACCAAGGAGTCCAGAACCTCCAACCCATGCATCCCATGACTCCCATGATGGTCGTCCTGCTTCCTAGCTACCCCATGTACCCAGGGAACAATGGCATGTACCTGCAGGGGATGCCCGTCCCAGCGCCCGGACTTGCTCCCCAGCCTCCTTTTAATATGGGCGGCTACATCCCACCTGGTGGAAACGTGCCCCACATGTCTCTGTTGCAAGGCCATCCTCCAGGTCCCACCATCACAGGAGTGGGGATGGCGCAGGGTTCCTCAGCGGAGGTGGACTCGATACCCACCCCGTGGTTTGGGGAAGATCTTGATGCAGCACAGCCCACGGCACTCTTCTCCAGCTCTCGCTCCAGCTCGCCCATCCAGCTGAACTTACTCCAGGAGGAGCTGACCAAACCCACCGAAGCCCAGAACAGCACCACTCCAGAGAGTCTGCACGAACACCGCGCCAAAGCAGTATGTCATTATATTAATGATTAATAAACTGCTTAAAATATGTGGGTAAATTACATTCAGAATATATATTTAAAATATCAAAAGTTTATATAAGGGCCTTAATGGTCCATGTATTAAAATTGAGTGAAATATTTAAATGTAAAAAAAAATATATTATTAAAATATTAACATTCTTGTAAAGATTAATATAAAAGTAAATTTTTTCTTATATATATATATATATATATATATATATATAAGAAAAAATTTACTTTTATATTAATCTTTACAAGAATGTTAATATTTTAATAATATATTTTTTCAGGAGCCCTATATATATATATATGCATGTGTGTGTATTTTTTATATATATATATATATATTTATATATACAGGACACGCATACATGCTATGAAAACTTATTTTGGATGCGATTAATCATTTCACAGCACTAATTCATATATATATATATATATATACACACACACACACACACACACACAGCCAACAAAAAAAGCTGTTATGCATGCATTTGTAATTTGTCGTTTTTGCTTAATATTGAGCTTCCTTTAGCTTCATACTTAACGATTAATAGTTTTACTAATTATGAAGCTAAAGTGTGAATGAAGTGACTGGATTGATCGGCATGACTCTAGCTGTGTGTTGCTCTGCTCACAGGAGGACGCTCAGAGTGAGTCGGGTAACCAAGACACTCATTCTACCTCCAGTGAAATGCTTGACCAGTTGCTGCAGGAGGACGCCCGCTCAGGAACTGGCTCCAATGCCTCGGGCAGTGGCTCCGGAGAGTCGGGAGGATCTCTGGGCTCCGGGTCAGGACTCGGGTCTAACGGAACATCCACCAGTCATACCGGTGCTGTCTTACATGACACTTAGTGGAGAGAATTATGCATGTCTTTTTTGCATTCAATTTCAATGTTATTTTTTTTAAGGTTAACCTTAACTATAATATATCAACCTATCTAGTGATATCATAATTAGTAGTCAGTTAGGTGCATCGTGTTTCTCTCCTGTGAGATGGTATTTCGTTTTTGTCTGTAATTCCTTAAAATATATATATATTTTTTAAATAATTAAATAATAATGTAATAATGTTTAATATTAATATGTAAATATATCTAATATTTCTTCACTCTGTTTTTTACTTTTACATTTAAAGTTAAATATTGTGTAAAACGTGTAAAAGTTTTTTTATTTTATTTTATTAAATATTAGTAAAAAATGTATTTAATGTTTCTGCAGTTGTTTTTATGTATGGCTAATTTTATTTATTTTATTTGCGTAATATTATTTTAGCATCAACCGTAAACAAACAGAACTACAAGCATTACATATAACATGTAAAATATTAAGTTAAAATACCATTTATTATTTGTGACTGTGGACCACAAAACCAGTCATAAAGATCAGAAAAGCTGAATAAATAAGCTTCTCGTTAAGGTTAAGATAGGACAGCATTTGGTCAAGACACAACTATTTAAAAATCTGTAATCTGAGGGTGCAAAAAAAAAAAAAAAATCTTAATATTAAGAAAATCACCTTTATAGTTGTCCAAATGAAGTCCTTAGCGATGCATATCACTAATCAAAATCTAATTTAGATTTAATTACGGTAGGAAATGTACAAAATATCTTCATGGAACAAAATACTTAATATCCTACTGAAGACCGCTTCTGTGCTCCAGGGTCACATTGAATTGCATTTCCACCACACAATATCATCTTTTATGTATGGGATTTATACTTTTGATTAGTTACCTACTTTCTATTGCAAAAACATCAGGATTATTTTCAATTCAAAAATGAAATTCATCATCCTCATTTTGTGAAACATGAAGGTTCGCCACGATTTCATTAAACTGACTCCCAGCGTTTCCCGTTCACAGGCAGCAGCAACAGCAGCAAGTACTTCGCCAGCAACGATTCGTCGGACACGTCACGGAAAGCGCGCAAGTCCACGGAGGTCCAGGAGCGAGAGCGTGCGACCTTCAAAAAGCACGTAGACAATCCGTTATGGAGTATGATCCAGCAAACACCCGAACCCGTCATGATGACCTATCAGATCGGCCTCAGGTACCAGACCAGGAACATCTCTCCCTCCCTCTTTCTCTGAATTCCGGCTTCCCGCTCATTCCTCTGAGAAACCTGAGAGAAGCATGACATTCTGAGCATCTCTTTCCACAGGAGAAAGAGATAGCGCTGCCAGGCTCTCTCGCTGAGGTAGTTCTGATCAAGCTAAATGTCTCATTGCACTGTCAGCCCTGAGGTAGGTGACTCCAGGTGACGGTTCACAATGAGACCTGTGTTAAACAGCTTGACGAGGTGCAGCAAACACCTGAGTATGGATGGAGGAGAGGGCAATCTGCCAGGCCTAGATGTTTTTTTTTTTTTAGAGTATTAATTGCATTCAACATAAAAGTTGGTTTACATACCATATATCTGTGTATTCTGTATATTTATTATGTATGTATAAATACATGCACATATGTGTGTATATTCAGGAAAAAAGTTTCAATTTCTATATAAATCTTATACAAGTGTGTGTATACACATAAATATTTAGTATAAATATATATATGTATCTATCTATTTATATATTTATTAATTTATCTATATATATATATATATATATAAGTGTAATACTGCTTTAAATAGTTGTTGTTTTTCCAAAAGAAAAAAAAAGTTTTCTAAGAAAAAAATAAACATGATACATTTTTCCTTGATTTACAAAAGGCACCCACTAAAATGTTTTGTCAGGCATATTTACAATCAAAAATCAATTTATGACATATTAAAAGACTAATTATTTTCTCCCCAAATACTAATAGTTGTCATTTAAAAAATTTTCCCCCACTATACTAGGTTTTGCCCATTTGTCAGTAAGATTGTTTTACTCATTTAAAACAATACAATTTAATATGCTCCCTTATTTTTGTATTATATATGTACAGTTCAATTCAAAATAAGCATGTTGTTTGAATTTTTACATAAATATTGTGTTACGGTATGTTATTTCAACCTAATTTTAACATGTATTTTCCAAAAAACAATTTGAAACCTTAAAAGTGGACGCTTTACTTACATTTACTGTGCTTTCTATGGACATAAAATCACAGACATTTTATATATATATATATATATATATATATATATGCATACATAATATAATAAATGCTATTTACACTGTTAAAATAGCAAGATTTTCTGCTGTTCATACTACTTATTGCAAATAGTGCAAATAGACTGTTTGAACACTAAGTGTAAAAAGACACTCCATAATGAATATACACAGTATACACACATATAGTATGTGAACATAAACTTGTATTTTGAATGCGATTTCATTGCGATGAGTCGATTTGCAGCCCTAATTTAGTGTTGAATTCAAAGCGGTGTGCTGTTGAGTGTCATCTAGCGAACGATTCCTGCAGTGTAAATGAGTTTTATTTTGTGTGTGTGGATATCCATGCAGGGATCAGGAGCAGGTTCTTCAGGAAGACCGCGAGAAGCTGCTTCTGATGCAGCCCATGCAGCCCTGGTTCACCCAGGACCAGAAGAAGGAGCTGGCCGAGGTTCATCCCTGGATCCATCAGCACACGGTCCCTCAGGAGATCAACACACAGGTCTGAACCTTCACATTTACCTCAGTTTCAAACGTATGTAACGTTAAAGGCCAATATTTGAAATGGTCTACTGGTAACTGGCTGCTTGTTTGATTTACAGAGGAGTAGTTATGTCATTTGTTTAGTTTTTCCACATGTGGCACTTTCAATAGTGCTTATATCTGAATTAAGTAAAACAAAAATTCTCTGCATTGAGTGAAAGGAGATCCTTAACTTTCAGAAAATAGTTCCTTATCAGCAGTTATTGTAGTCCCTGTGTACTATTATGTATAATAGCTAACATATATTATATAAAATAATATCCAGAGACTAATGTGTATTTATTTATATATATATATATATATGAAACGGATGACTTAACAAATCTCAATTAAACTGCAGTTGTTCTTCTTTGTGTGTGTGTGTGTGTGTGTGTGTGTGTGTGTGTGTTTTATTAGGTTAAAAAATATTAATAATAATAATAAACAGTTAACTAACATAATAAAATAATAAAAACATGATAGCATAATAAAAACACGATTTTTGAAGTAGTAATTTTTTCACTTTAAGATTCTATTTTAATATATAGTTTTTGTGTGTTTTTTTTATTAGTTGTTCATTTATACGTTTTAAATGTCTATATGGCTTTTATAATTTTTTTTTGTTATAGATTTAGTTATTTTAGTACATCAAGTTAGGCTAGATGTTGCTTTGAAAACTAGCTAAATACAAAAGTTATATTTTTCGATTTTAAATATATATTTATATAAATTTATATAGTTTTAGTTTAGTCATCAGGACCTTGTGTGTTTTGTTTTACATGTAATTTGGAAATCCTCCCAATCAGATATTAAATACATGTTAAATAAATGAATGTGCAAAATTTAAAAAATTACAAATATTTTTGGTTACACTTCATTTTAATTTGTCCTTGTTACAGTGCAATTATATATTTTAAGTACAGAGTAATATTTTTTAACTACATGTACCTACTATATGGTTAGGATGAGGGCTTGTGTATATATAAATGCATAATTTATTGTTACTATGATAGCAAGTACTTGTACGTCTTAAAATAAATTGTCATTCAGCCGCTTCGCCGTGATCTAATATATTAATTTCTTTCTTTTAGTGTTGTGTGAGTTGTACCAGCGAGGAACTGAATCTTCAGACTGCCTCTCTGACTCCTGATAGCTCCTGTCCACAAGACTGTCCGTCTCAGGATGCCAGACCCAACACTGACACCTGACCGCAGACCCTGCTGGACCTCAGTGATTCTTCTGCTCTCAGCTGGGAATCGTGGGAAGAGACAGACGCCCGTATCCACGTGCCAGTGTCTCTTATTTCCTCCTGAAGTCACAAAATGAGGCGAGCCCTTCGCACTCGATCAGACCCCGTAAACTGAGTTTGGACACTCGCAGGAGACGGACAGTCAGTAGCGGGAGTCACATGACCATGTATTTCTCTCTTCTGTTCTCCGTTACAGTCCATGGACCTAAACAACTGTGAATATCGGACTATAATTTGGTAGTGATGTCATCAGTGTGAAACGGTTTAATTAATACCGTGTGCTCTACTGAATCTTGCAGTCTCAGGAGGGTGCACGGTCCCCAGAAATACCTATAATGAGTTTCCTGACCACTTGTGCAGATATACATCCTGTGCAGTTACTAAAGAACATAAGCACTCACCACCAAAAAAAAAGCGATCTATGAATGGAAATAAAAGATGCTTGGTCCAGAGACCAAAGATCTTCATTCCTTATTGAGCTCATCAAATCTAAACAGCCTTAAATTAGTTTTTCCGTCAGCTCGTTAGTTTAGCTTTCTGTTCTCCGTTTCAAATGTTTCTTCCACTGTACATGTGACTGAATGACATCAAGTTTTACTATGGCGCTAAAGTAATGGTGTAATTGGAATATACAGACGTTTTTCTCCTGTGTGTGTCGATAACTGAACTCGTACCTGGGTCACATTTCAACACAAAATAAAAAAATACATATATAAAGTTTACATTTAAAAAAAAACCATGACCGTTTATTTAGAACCATTTATGTACATTTGGGAGAAAACAAATGTGATCAAAATGCAAAAATAGCGATGAATTCTTAATGGTTCTTAAAATTATTTTTAGATATTCATTAACAATGATAATAAAGTTATTTAAAATATAAAAATATATTTGAAATATTTTTATTATTATATTTTCTGATACTTAAACCTAAACACTTAGGGGCACTGTCACAAAAGGTACACTTTTGTGTCTTATTTACCACTACAGGGTCCATATTAGTACCTCAAAGGTATATATTAGTATCTGTAATTTATTTCTGAGAGTCTAAATATATAAAACTTCTCAAATCCATCATAAAGTACCCCCACCCACCCCCCAAAAAACAAAACAATTTACCATACCATTTACCGTACAATTTTCACCAAACCTCATTTTCTGTTATCCTGTCTTTTTTATTTATTGATCTGTTGTGTCTAGAAAGGTGTGGGCACGGGCACGCGCACGTGTGTGTGTGTGTGTTTTCTGTGGTGTACCTATATTCAGATTAGACATTATTTCTTGAAGGTTTTTCGGCTGTTGCAGAGAGCTGCCAGAAGCCCAATTACTGACCCATAAGCCCCACCTGACAGAAAACTCATGATTTGTACAGTTTTGTGATCAAAGAGAAATTTTGTACAGTTTTTAGAAAGCAATGTAAATATCGGTCCAATGTATTTTACGAAAAAAAAAAACAACAAACTATAAAAAAAGCCATTTTTGTGTCAAATTCAGGGAAATATTTTGTGACACCACATAACTATAAATAAAGCACCTCAATGACTTAATCTGTTGTTGTTTTATATGATCCTGATATTTCTTTCACATTATAATAGTCAAATAAACACGTTAGTTTTTTTGAAATATATTTATTTTATTTACATCAAAGCTTAAAGCTTGTACAGGTATGTACAATTAAATGCTCCACTATTTTTCCTACAACCATAAACATGTTTTTTGCAAATGTAGTGCACGAGTGTTGAAATGTAAGCGCTTGAGTGTTCTCCCAGGATGTCTCAGACACAGTATTTCCAGAAACACTCTGTGTTGCTGCCTCGTTTGCGGTACTGCTTCCTGCCGCCCAGGAAACGGCTCAACAGCGGCTTTTCCAGCAACACCTGAACGACAAACACCGGTCAGTATATTTAGCTAAACCTTCATCTCTGTCTGCTGATGTAATGTTGCATGATGTCATGGGTTTCATTATATTAAAATTACAAAATTACTTCTTTCGCAGCTTTACTTGGGACGAATCCAGCTGTCCTGAGACCTGAGAAGGAGACCAATCAGAACAAAAATGAACTAAAAACGACTAAATTCAAAGCATGGTAATGGTATCTACATTAGACTGGACCAGCTCACCATCACTGCTGATGTCTCCAGTGATGAGGGATGGGTACCCGAATCCCACGCTGTCCTGGGACAGATACGCTTGCTCCGAGTAACTCAGATCTTCTGGACTGACCACCTGCTCCTCTTCTACAAGAACTACAGGTGAACATGACGTACAACATTTATGATACGAGTTGTTCCCTTGCGAAGTGTTTTTGTATGTTTTATGTTTAAAAGGACTAAATCCAGAAGAACACTAGCAACGTCTTCAAGAAAGCTACCTGGTAAACTCTTCCTGATAGCACATGTACATACATGTGCTTTCCAGATCAAGATTCCAGAGCAATTTCCTGTAAAGCTGCATTGAAATGGTTTGTATTGTGGAAAGCGCTAAGCCAATAAACTTGAACTGAATAGGTAGGTTTCTTGAAGCATCTTGGAGATGTTCTCCACAGTTCTTCTGGATTTAGAGCACTGGCTGTTGTTAGACAGACAAATATCTCTTTATTTTAAAATTACAAGTATGGTGAATTTTTTTAATTTAATTTAATTTTTTTAATTTAATTTAATTTTTTCTTAATTCAAGCAAGCTGATTAAATATTATTAAGCTATTTGTTTTTAAATATTCAAAATATAGGCTACGTGTGTGTGTGTGTGTGTGCAGGTTTATGAGGACACAAATTCGTATGACATAGGTATTACAATATGTAGGTGTTTTATAATGTGTCCCAGTAATTCAAAAGGCTTAAAAACATACTAAATTGTGTTTTTTTTGAAAATCTAAAAATGCACATAGTTTCCTGTAAGAGGTAGGTTTAGGTGTAGGGTCAGTGTAGGGCAATACCACATACAGTCTGTACAGTAGAAACACCATTACACCTATGGAGAGTCCCCAGAAATAAAAAAAAACCAACGTGTGTGTGTGTGTTTGCACTTACCAGGCCTGGCGTAGGTCATCTCTGCTGAATGGATCAGAGGATGTCCCAGCAGAGGTTCAAGGACGGTGAGAAGCAAAGCAACGAGCAGAAAGAGTTTACACATCGTGTCGACGCGTACAAACACTCACAAACTCTCTTTCTTCCGCGACTTTAGCCAGGAGAGTCTCGGAGTCTTGGACTTATATACCCCTCCATCGCTGGCCGTGTCATCTCCCCGTCTCCAGCGCTGGCCTCCTCCCAACTCTTAACATATTCTGTGCTTGTAAATTCACAGAAGATAAATTAATGGATCAATAAAAGTGAAAGACAGACGCGGGGTCTGTGCGTCAGGGATGAGTCGCGCGGCTTTACCAGTTCGGGATGTAATCCAGCCGAGTTCATAAATCCGGCTGAACGCAGCTGGGAAACGGCGCTTCGCGTTAGAGCTCGCGGGATGCAGTCGGCCAGGCAAATTGCCCGCTTAATTCATTTATTTAAGAGGCTGCTAAGATTTATTTCCTATGATGTCCGCTGCGGTTTCTCGAGCGTCTCCTCCTTACGACGCCCGCAGCTGCTGTTTTAAGAGACTGGAAATGGCAAACACAAAGTGTGACCAATTTTCTTAATGGTGTAAAGAAAAAAGGTGAGAGCTGCATGTCAATCACATTTATTAGTCTGAGTGACAGACACGCTGCTTCCTCCGAATCTATCTAGAGCTAAACAAATGGAGGTTTGAAAAAGTATTGAATAAAAGGGTGTTTTAGCCTCATTGTGGCTAAGAGAAAACATTTATTTCATAATAGGCATATTTTCCCCTTTTTAAAATTCTTATTATCCATGTGATCATATTTAGCCTAAGGGTGTTGATATTTTTGGCCATGAATATTCTTTTAAAAATGTAAGGAAAAAGGAATATAATGGATAATATAATTTAAGATTTGTTTTCATTGCTAATTTACTTCTTCACAAGTATGGTCTAAATTTGATTTTGAAACTGGTGGTCTAATTCATTTTATCATTAATAAAATTGTTAAAAATCATTAAGGCTCAGATTATTAATAAAATATGGCACAATAATGAATTAGCCTATTAAAATATTATGCTGATATAAACTATTTTCCACTAATATTCATACAATAACTCACTTTGTATTATTTGCCAGGCAAAATTATTGAGCAGGCCAATCAAATAACAGGAGCGCGAAGAAGCGTTGGTTTTGAGGTAAGTAGCGAAAATAAACAACAGAAGACCGACAGTAATGCAATTAAATTCACTCAGAAATGCACATTCGACATTAATCATACAAATAAAAGTGCATGTGCATATTTTAAAATGTTATATGAAAAAATAGCCTGGATGGAAGAGATACACGTCACAGGTAAATCGCTATCGAGTCGCCCACGTGACTGTGATCGAATTCGAAATCGAGTCGCAGAATCCTCTTCTGTTTCTGTGGCAACTGTGGAACCATGCTTTTTATGACGTCGCTCACGGAACAGTAATTACGGCAGAATCTCTTCACTTCGATGATTTTCTGAATAGAACCTGAGTCTGAGTGAAAGTCTACAGATACAGAACGTTCTAAACTGTCTATCTAGAAAGAGTCTATATACTCGGCGTGTTGTTGGTGTAGACTCGATCTGTACTCATACAATTGAGCTGCAAATAAAAGCTGCAACAGTAAAAGTGGCCACACTTTTCCTTAATTTTTTAGAATATTTCAAAGCGAGGAAGACGACTAGTGCGTTCTTCAATAATCTATTTGATTTTGAAACTGGTAATATACTAGTTGATCATTAAAATCCGATTATTAATAAGATAAGGCACAATAATACATCTTATTAAAATATTTGTTAATTTAAACACATACTATAATACAATATAAAGTCAAATTAATATTTCCACTTATATTCATGGTTACTCATTTGATATTGTTTGCCAGGCATTTTCTTTTTGCTCTCGTAAAAACATCTCATATTTTTGTCTCTTTCTTGCTGTTTAATATTAAAAGTGATTGCTTTGTCACACACAGTCCTTACCTGCTCAAATATTTATTACATCATGTACCTTTAAAACGTAGGCCTATATATAAAAATTACACTGAAAAAAAGTCACTCATACATTTCAATTTCACATCTGATTACAAATAAATGTTATTAGTAAAATGAAATAAAAGTGAAATGTTGAAGTACAAACTGAAACAATATTTTTCAGGACCTGGACCATAAAATCTTATTACAGACCTTGGATGTTGATTTTAAGGATTCACAACATCTAACCACTTGAGCGCCTTAGGGGTCCGTTCTTGGACTTCTGTGATTCTCTCAACTCTCCTTTTTATTCAGTCTTGATAATCTGACAATAGCTGCTCACATCTTAGCTTGTCTCACAAAAACCATCCCCTTTAGCTCAAACTTACATAAAAAAGAACTGCTTGTGTTTTCAGCAAACCTATTTCACCACCAGGATAGTGACATCAACCATATCTCGCTCAAGGACAGCCAGGAACCTTTCGAGTTGTGATTGATGATCAGCTGACCTTCTACGACCACATTGTTAAAACGGCCCAGTCATGCAGATTTGCTTTATTCAAGATCAAGAAGATCAGGCGCTTTCTTTCGGGACATGCTTCACACAGTTCGGTCAAATTTATACAATTAATACAGAATGCAGCTGCAAGATTAAACTTCATGAGCCGAAAAGAGTGCATGTGACATCAATTTACACTGGCTATACCAATAGCTGCTTGCAAAAACACCACTGGCTCGGCATGCCTTTTTACCACTTCAAACTTTCAGTATTGTGCCCTTCAGAAGCTTGCGTTCTGCAAGTGAACTACACATATTCCCATTCCAAAGAAATCCAAATGTTCCAAAGATGAACGAAGGTCTTATGGGTTTGGAACGACATGAGGGCGAGTAATTAATGACAGAACTAATGTAACATTATAAAATTGTTTGTAGACCGCAATTCCTCTAATTGAGCAGCAGGTGGCGCGCAAGGCGCGTGTAAGACTCCACATGATTCTCTTTGTTTTGACTGAGAACAAAAGTAGCAGCCAAACTCAAACTGTCATTGTGTGTGAGGAAACATCTACCAAACTTGAAGAACGGAGGACAAAGAGATCATGCTGAAGAGAAGATGATCCTGTGATAGACTGCAGCTACACTAGTGTTTGTGTTTTATTGTGTGTCACGCGTGAATCTTGTGTGTGTGTGTGTGTGTGGATGAGACGCGACTTCTGCGGTGACAGAAGAGGGTAAGTTTGGTTTTTTAAAAATAATTTTTCGTTGTTTTCTAATGCAAAATTACATCACGTTCTTTATGCTGCTCTTATAACACCTATCTTTATTATAAAGTCTGTTTTCGTGCAACTAAACACAACTTTTGAAAAAAAGTAGAGCATTTACATTTGTTGAGCCTATGTATAAAGCTGTATGTTGTTCATTAACATTCTTCGTGAATGTAGAAACAGCAACACTAAAACTGAAAGCATGACCTAGTTTCTCACTTTAATGGGAAATATATAGGAAATTGGGACTTTCTATCATTTAAGCTGTTAAACTAATGTGTTTGGATAAAATATGGAAATCAGCTTCCTTGAATTAGTCACACAGACACATACAGTATTACTGTTTATTGCTTACACTTCATTAGACACTACAGTAGTTTTGCATGTAGTTTGTATCTTACTTTTTGTGTTTGGAGTGATTTGCATAACAATATGTCTTTCAAGGTCAATCTAACCTGACCTCCAAACTTTATTAAAGCCATGCTGTTATTAAGTGGTAAACGTATTTCAGTATTATATTTGATGATACCTCCATTGATTGCAAAGCTCCTTAATTTTTATTTTCCTTAAAGCTTACCAAAATACGATTAATGGCTCGCTAACAGGAAGCAAACACTTTGCCAACGTCTTCATCCTCGATGCAATGTGTGCTATTGTTCCAGGATTTATGGAGATTAGATTACAGCTGGCACATTATAAAAGTCACACTGATTGCTGGTAGTGTTTGGCAGCAGTAAGAAATGGTGTTAGTAATGCTGGTAACCTGTAAAACGGTTCTCATTGTCTCTCTTCACATGTTTGTTGTGTTTCTCTGGTGTTTGATGCTGCAGGTTTCTTCAGAACGTCATGAGATTGTGAGCTGAGTGTGGAATCAGTCATGGCAGAAACCGACATCGACAAATCCCACCTGCCTGGTGTTTATGACGGTTTGTGCTTTTAGTTGTTAGTTGACAGTTAAAAAACACTGAATGTGTATATATATATATATATAATAGGGTACTAAAAATAACACTGGCTGTAAGTCACTTAACACGTAAACACACTAAACAAATTAAACTAATTTCTCTTTAAGAAAGAAAAAAATTAAGTAATTATAAGTGTATTTCATCTCTATTACTGAATGCAGGAAACAACTGCATATGCAAAATGTATTTATTTGCAGCCAACCTGTAATTATCCATAACCTGTCCGTATTCAAAAAATAAAAAGCATTCACTTCTGGGTTAAAAACCTGCTTGATCAGCAGCTGGTTAATATTCCTGTGCAGGTTTTCCGGGAGAGTTGTGTTGTCTTAGATGTTGTTTGGCAGTGCTGCTGCTGTGTGTTGTAGGAGATGAGATCAGAGTTCAGGAATGTGATGTGAGCTCGGGACAGAGCGAGCAGGAGAGCAGTGAGTGAGCGTTGTGTGGGATGATAAGGGCCAGAGACCGTCCTCACACTCCTGCTCTTATCTGCCCTGGATGAGCCCAAGAGCTTCCTGGTGTTCCTGTTTGTTAAACGGGATTCGGGTCGAGATTCAAATCTTCTCCTGTTTTGGCCTAAAGCTAGAGGCAGGAAGGGGTTGGGAAGAGTTCAAGTGCAGGAGCACACAAAGACATCTGAAAAGTTACTGAAAATAAAACTGATGTAGAAACACTTAATAGAAATATTGTTTTCAAAACATATAACCTTAATATAAAATGCACATAATCACTAAAATCACTAAAACTATTTAAAATTCAAAATAAAATGTAAAAAATTAATAAAATAGTAATAATAATTATTATTATCATTAACAACAGCAACAATAAATATTTTTTTTACAATTTGTTTCAATGAAGGCTTCAATTAATAAGTAAGTTATTTTATTTCAGCAATTTGGCAAAGCGTTTTTTTTATTATTTTGGTTTAATTTAAAATTAAAGTACTAAACTAACTAAAATAAATGAACAACTGAAACTATAGATGTATTAAAAATAAATAAATGCTAAAATGGTATACTATAAAAAAATTTAAATGTCAAAAAACTAGTGCTGGGCAATGATTAATCGCGATTAATCGCATCCAAAATAAAAGTTTTTCTTTACATAATATATTT
>JAUCMS010000012.1:4465186-4476224 GCA_032357445.1 Enteromius radiatus | reverse complement strand
ATATTTTCTAAATATATACTATACGTGTGTGTTTTAATATAAACATAATAAATAAACACAGCATAAACACATATATTGTGTAAAGAAAAACTTTTATTTTGGATGCGATTAATCGTTTGACAGCACTAATTTATTTAATATTTACTGCTGGTTAATTTGTTAATTAGCAGGACACCGGGATTGTCCATAGAAAATGTAGATGTCTGGTCATCCTGTTTTACATCAGGTACTTTAGGTGTTTTCTGCTAACTGTTTGCAGCCTGTGTGCTTCAACAAAAGAGGACGTCCATCAGCACCTGCTCTGTTTGTTAGCTGAGGGTGTTTTTGTCTGTTGTGAGCTGTAGTTGTTAAAGAGATTTGTACTGGCAGTTGACTTCCTGCGTTTCTGCCAGCCTGTGAACAAAGTCTATCTGTGTATGTCCAGTGGAGCTGTAACAGCCCTTTTCTTTTTCTGTGTGTGAAATCAGCTTTCTCGTAACTTCTGGTGATATTTTCCAAGAATCTTTATCTGTGTGACCTCTATCAACGCTCTTAACACTATCACTTATTTTAACACAGTGCCAACTTCACAAGGCAGTTTGTGAAGTTGTGTTGCATTGTGGTGTCCGAAGTCGTTATTTTTTTCAAACGGTTGTTTTTTTTTTTCATTTTAACTTATCTATTTATTGATTTATGTATTAAAACTTTTTTTTATTTAGGCTTATGTTTCATTTAAGCTTATTGTGCATTCTAATGTGATTATTTTATGTCTCAAATTAATTTAAATGTATTTTTTATTCATTCATTTATTGTAGTGCTGTCAAACAATTAATCGCGATTAATCTTTTAAGTTTTTCTTTACATAATATATTTGTAAAATATATAAATATATAAATACAAACACATGCATGTATATATGTAATGAAAATATGTTATGTTTATATATTAAATATGTTTAGATATAATATCAAATATAAGAAAATAAATATATAAATGCACTTTCAAAATATAAACTGTACGTGTGTGTTTTAATATAAACAGAATAAATAAACACAGCATAAACACATATAATACATATAATTTATTATTATGCTTTACTAATTGTTGTGAATTACAAGATGTTACAGTCCACAACAGTATAATAATATATTTAAAAGGTGTCTTAAATAGCTGAAAATCGTGATCCTTCTTGTCCAAATTAGTCAAATTAGTGTATTTTTTCCATCATGTATAAATGTGCAATCAAAATATTTTATAGTACTTTCCTTTTGGCAACATTTTATTCATTTTACTTTTTAAAAGCCCTAAATAGTTACTTACCTAATTCTAAAAAAATAAATAAAATTCTTAGAAAAAGGTGTGTAAATAAATCTTGCATCAGTTCTGTTACCAAACCATACCTTGCTTTTAAATGAGTGGAATTATCTCTCAGAATTGTGTAAGTGACAGGAAATGATGTCACTTTCTCTCACTGATAAGATCTGAAGCACTGAAAAGTGTCTGGGCTCTCTCTGAGGAAATATTTTAATCTAAGAACGAGTTATTTTGTAAAACTCTGTTACCGCAATATCAAATAAACAAAGAATTGGCTTATTTAAAGCTCATTTAATCATGTTTTCATCCCTGCTTGAGTTCTTCAGGTCTGTATCACTGAGGGTGGGCCAGAATGGAAGAGCTCTGCACGATGAGAAATGCCTCACTGTGGTGCCGTGGGCACGTTGATTGCTGTAGCTTAACTAATCATTTACCTCCTCTGCCCCCAGAAAACCTAACAGCTTCAAGCCTGGAATACCCATGAGCCCACAAAACAGCATCATCTGATGTTGTGTGTTTATTCCCGTGGGGAATTTCTGTTTATTTACTAGAAGTACAGTAGGCCTACATGCTTTACAGTGGGCTAAAACCCCTGCTGGTGAACGTCTGGACATCTTGTTGATCAATGCTCGGAAAAAACACCGCTTATTGATAATACTTTCTGCTAATATTCTTTTACCTTAAAGCTAAACTGTGTTTGGCTCACAAACCCTTGTCTTTTGAAAATACTGCATAGTATGACCTACTTTTAATATTTTTTGGCTTTTTGGTTCTGCTTTTTTGATTAAAACGATGACCATACACATTTAACAGGGGATACTTATAGAAAAAACTCATTACTGACCTCTAGTGGACAAATGAAGTATATACTTCATAGCGAGTGTGTGTCATTTATTTATGTATTAATTTATTTTTTATTTAAGGTAACCATGTTAAATGAACTTCTATTGTCATCTGCATTTTTAGTGTTGATTATTTTTACTGCGTGAGCTCACTTCCTGTCTTTATTTCCCATACTTAGCCACCCATTTCCTGTTGCTTAAAAGACATAGTTAAAAGACAACAGTGTCTTTGTGTCAGATTTTGTGTTAGAAGTCACGTTCACAAATTCTGACAGCTGTTTGAATGATCTGATATGAATGTTTTGATATTGCATTAGTGTGGTCACTGTGGTATTCTGCTGGAAAATGGCTCCGAGATCAAAGTCAGGCTCAGCGTGACGGTGTTATGAGGATGTGTTAGCGCTCGTGTGCTGTGATGGCGGTTTTGAAGGACTCAGCAGGTCTCAGGCGAGGTGTCCTGAGAAGCGTCTCTGTGGGCGTCACACATACAGGGCGTGAGCTGTATTTTCCACCGGTCTGGTGGGTGTCAGCCTGGTATGATGATGAGTTTTGAGTGACTTCGTGGTGGAAAATTCACGGCCCACTTTGACACCTCTGCTGGGTGATATTAAACTCAGGCCAAGATGTGTGTGTATGTCTAAAAACGGAGGTCTTTAAATGTCAGATAGGCCTACTGTATCTTATTATTATCACTCCAGGTCTGTCGGTAGCTTAGTTTTAAAATAAATATACACTTGCTATTTACTTAATTTGACTGTATTATTGCACTTTGGTACACTTTGTGTGTATTTAAAGTTGGTATAAATGCATTTGATTTGATGAAATCTATGGAAGCCCTCAAACACGAAGGTAATTTCAAGGTTATATTTCACTATTCTGGTATTGCACTTGCAATTAGAGAGAAAAAGTCAGTCCTGTGACTCACAATAACGTCTGAATTGTGAGATTTAAACTGGGAATCATTAAAACTCATGTCTGCTGCTGAGAAGACAAGTCAGAACTACAAAGATTAAGCCTAGTCCTAGACTATTTAATGTGTATTAGAGCATTTTGATTTTTTTAATAGGTTTTATTTACTTTTTTAAAAAAATAAAAGATCAGAAGAATGAACAATACAGATATATTTTCACAGTGGGATCAATATAATTCTGACCATGACTCTCTCTAAAACAGCTACTTTATGTGTAATATAATGAATAATAATAATGTTACAAAACAGCAGGTGATTGATTGCAATATGTTATGCCAAAATTCTTTACAAAGAGATGTGTGCAGTTTAGTTCAGTTTAGTGTGCTTTAAAAAAAGTTTGAGTAACATTTTGGGTTGTTTTCGCTGACTCCCACATCTATTATTTCCCTTGGATTTGCTTTTTCTTGGTTCATTCCATGTTTTACATGCAACCTCTGTCCTGCTAATTCACATCTGCAGTTGTTTTTAAATTAATCAAGTTTATTCAGTAGTATTTTGTCCTTAATCTGTGTTTTAGAAAGCCAAAAAAAGATGAACTATTCTAGATTAGGCCTAGTCCTGGTTTAATTTAAACCCTGTCCAGGAAACCGCCCCAAAAAAGTCTAAATTAATCTCAAAATTGATCCAGAACTTGCAATTCTGTGAAGAAAAATTGTGAGGAAAAAGTCGAAAGTACGTTTTTTTTCAGTTTCGGTTTTTGTGAAGCTAGTTTCGTCCATGGGATAAAATTGAAAAAAGAGAATTTAGGCTTATCTCACAATTTTAACACAGTTCTGAGGAACAGCCAAAACCGCTGATATAAACTTAGATATGGCATTTCTTAGAAGTAAAGTCTGAGTTGTGAGATAAAAATCTGCAATCGCCTGCTAATTTTTATTCAAACTGGCTGCCATCGAAAGCACATATCCCTGGCTTTATTTTAAAAGATTTTGAACAAATAAATGCAAAACATAACAGCTATCCATCCAGTCAATCTCCAATAAAAGTTCCTGCTCACATTTATTTCAAAATTGGTTGTAAACATGTCACATTATGGATGTTGTATGTTTTTTTGTTGCTCTTAACACTTACCGGACTGTTAAAACACCTGCAGCGGTCTGTTTATTACTGAATATGCGTTTTCTCAACAGGAAATCGCCAAACAGCTGCAGGAAGAAGAAGAAATGGAGATGAGACGGCAGAGGGTTGCTGCTGGTTACGATGACAGTGACTGTGTTTCTCCACTGTGTGAAGGTAACCGTGTTTTTCCTCGCAAATGCTTGATGTGAAACCAGGCATCACATGTTGCACAACTGGTTTTGGTCCAGGTTTGGGAGTCTGGGAGCAGGTGCTTCAGGACGCGGAGCTGGCTCGTAGACTCCAGGAGGAAGAGGATATGCTGCCTCACAGAGAGGTATGTTTGCTACTCGACCCTGAGTCTGGTTTCGGGCCAGGGTGGGGTTTGTTTTTGGGACCAGTATTATTTTATATCATTATGGTGTCTTTTTGCTCAGCAGATTCCTCAGAGCTCTGGATCAGAGGTGGATTTCATTACGGCCCAAGTCGCCCAAGATGAGGTAGAAACATCATCAGGATAACTCGACTAATAAATTGATAAACAGTTTATATCCAAAACAGTCTTCTATTGGCCACAAAGTTGACTGAGGCAAAAGAATAGAAGCAGGAGACGAAGTAATGATGATAAAAAGGAGCAGAGTTTATTGAGTAGTCTTAGTTGCATATATTTCAATGCTTAGACATTCAACAAGTATTATAGCAAAACTGCTTCTAAACAACATCCCATAAATCTTGAGTTTCCGTGTGACTCTTATTCAGCCCTTGAAACCACAGTCATAAGACTAAACAAAGAAAAATCATTTAAAAAAACAACAATAAAATGTAAAAGACTAATATTAAATACATTAATTAATCTACGTGGATTATGATTAATTGCAATAATAAAAATGATGAAATAATAATTTTTATTATTTTTTTTTCTTTATTGATTTTAGGAACTTAAAAGGAAAGGAAAATAAATAAATAAATAAATAAATACAAAAAAAATTATATACATAGACTATATGTAGCCTACATATAAACCCATAGAAATCAAATATATGTGAGTTTTTCCAAAATCAAACATTGAGGCAATTCTTGTAACCATTGTCTAAAATTAGGGCTATCTGTATTTTTCCAGTGATGAGCTATAATAAGTTTAGCTTGTAATAATGATTAAAATGTAATCAATGAATGTAAAAGATAGAAAGTAAAAGACAACACAAATGTATGGTTGCTCACTTGAAGGCTGCCTTTGAGGATCCTCAGATCTTTCAATACCAACAGCTCCATATTCATTCATTTAGTAGAGATATAAGTAGGGTTAGTTCACCCTAAAATTTCAATTCTGTTATTAATTACTCACCCTAATGTCGTTTAAAACCCCCCAAGACCTTCATTCATCTTCAAACATAAATGAAAATATTTTTGATAAAATAGGAGAGCCATCAGACCCTCCATAGACAGCAACACAACTGAAATGGAACATAGTACGTGACATCAGTAACTCAACTGAGAAAAAAAAAAGCTTTCCTGTAGGCGTAAACAAAGCTTATTATGCGAATGACATCAAATACGTTAAATAAGTTGAGTCACTGATGTCACATGGACTGTTTTACCGATGTATTTACCATGTTTCTGGATCTGGGATCATTTCAGTTGTGTTGCTGTCTATGGAGGGACAGATGGCTCTCTGACATCATCAAAAATATCTTAATTTGTGTCCCGAAGATGAAGGTCTTATGGGTTTGGAACGACATGAGGGTGAGTAATTAGTGACAGAATTTTCATTTTGGGGTGAATTAACCCTTTATATACATAAAGGGCTGGTTTCCCGGACAGGAATTAGATTAAGCCAGGACTAGACCTTTGCTAATTTAAGAATTTTTAGAAACATGTCTTACAAAAAATGCATTATCTGTGAGCATTTTAAGAGCAAACAATGGCAATGATGTATTTTAAGATATCTCAGTGCAAGCCTTTTCCAGTTTAGACAGCTCTTAACATTTATTTTAATCTAGGACTAGTCTTAAACCCTGTTCGGGAAACCGGCCCCAAAAGTTTAAACTACTACTTCTTGTTTCTCAACCGCTTAAGTAATTATCAGCCTTGATGATGCCACAAATCTCTGTAACTCCTCTGTATGCTCATCAGGAGATCGCCCACTATATGCAGCGCCATCAGAGAAAAGTGAAAAACAGACCACAAGACTTAGAGATCCAAACCAGATCTGCTGAACGAAAAGATGAAGGAAGCACCACAACCAGGAAGGTCTGAAGCAACCTTACTGACATCACATACGAGAATCATTTTCAATTTTAATGGGTGTTTAAGTCCAATAAAGTGCATGCATCCATCATAAAGAGTGCTCCACATTCCAGTGCACGACGTAAAAAACATCAGCTTAGCATAATATGCTAGTCTCGCGGGAGCCAAAATTGTGTTTCTGTATTTTAAAAAATATTTTTTATGTTAACATATTTTAACGACAAAAATGCATTCTTTTAATTTTTCAAAATAAGTAGAAAATCGTTTTAACTTTGTAGAAGTGATTGTTTTGAACAAGTGATTGTTTTTCACATTTCTGTTTGTGCAAATTAACGTTTTATAATTTAGTTTGACCTTTTGGGTCTCAATTTCAGTCTCTTCAGATGCTGCGCGAGAGGCTGAACTCAGACGGACTGCATTCACCTGTGGAAGAGGAAGACTATACCATAGAAAGCCATCTAGCAAGCCCAGCATGCACTGCGCTGTAAGTCACACATTCTTTATTATCGCACATTCTCAAAAGGCCTTTCAACACATACTCTCTTTTCAGCCGAAACCAACACATACACAACATTGCGGAAGAACTGGACCCAACGTTCAAGGCTAGAAAGCGTGAGAGCCACGTTTCCACAAGTCCCCCATCAGGTATAAACACACTGTTGTATAATAGGAAACTTCAGTAAGTGTATTTGTGCAACATCAGCAGCCATTTCCTGTTTTCTCAGCAGGTCTATGTTTGGCCCCTCGTAACCCGCACAGTATCTTTTATGACTATTTACCAGAAGCCACCTTCATACCACCAACTAAACGGCAGAGCGACAAAGCAGGACGTCACAAAGCCAAAGACAAGAAAGAGAACTGCAAACAGCAGTGACTAACTTATGTATCTAAACAAGTATTGTAGAATCCAATTTATGGATTGTAACAAATCATGGTTTCATCGTGTTGTTGTATGGCATCACACAACATGACGGCACCCAGGGAGATTTAAGAAAAGCACTTACTTTTAAAAGATTAAAATACAGAGGGGTAAGTTCCCACATTATACAGTGATTAAAAACCTGTTTTAAAGGTAGGGTAGGTGATTTCAGAGAGGCTAGCTTTTGAAAGCTTTAAATCTCGCTTTCCCTGCAAATCGCTCTCCAAAGCCACGCCTCCTCGTGAACACATGACTGAGTGAGAGATGGCATTGGAGGAAGGTTCAGTGCATGATATTACAGTAATAACTTTCATCATCAGTTGATCTGCAGCAGTGAGGATGTATCATGTCTTTGCAAATACATACTTTATCAGGTATGTACGATAGCCTATCAGAGCCCTTGGACCAAGGAATATGATTGGACGAACATTTTATGTTCCACGGACAATATAAATACCCATAAATTAGTGCTGTCAAATGATTAATCGTGATTAATCACATCCTAAATAAAAGTTTTGGTTTACATAAAATATGTGTGTATGCTGTGTATATTTGTTAAGTATATATAAATACAAATGCATGCATGATATTTTGGAAAAATATGTTATGTTTATATATTATATATATATATATATATATATATATATATATTATAAGAATTTAAATATATACATTTTATATATACATAATACATATACACAGTACACTTGCATATATATATATAATAAAAAAGTTTTTGTTTACATTATATATATATATATCATGTAAGCAAAACCTTTTTATTTTGAATGCGATTAATCACGATTAATCATTTGACAGCACTAATATAAATATATTAAGACCACTCAACTAAGAGATTGCTATTAGGATGTTTAGAGACAAAAATGACTTTAAAGGTCTGTATTAATCTTCAGGTTTAGTCATGTACATAAAATAACAAAGTTTAGAAAACTGGAAAAATTAAGGAAGACATCGTAGCTCTTTGATTTTATGTTTGTATAAGGGATGTAACGCCTTATTTCTGCTATTTTTGTGTTGTGCCATACAATCACCTTATTTCAGCATTTTCCATGGGTTTTAGTGCACATTTGTTTTGTAAATGTGTGTTCCTCATTTTCAAAAAAAAAAAAAAAAAAGACCAGCAAGTGTTTACTGATACTATTGGGCAACATTCATCTGAAGTTCAGAGCTCAGAAAAGACCCTGAGAAGCCGTTTTACCAGAATCTGAAGATTCAGGGGTTTTGCAGCTGGAAATTTGCTGGATTTTAACTAATGCTTTGCAGGGGAATTCTGATGGTTTTTAAATAAAATATGAAAGGCAGTCACATCCTGACAGCCCACAATATTTCTCACACACACACACACACACACTTTAACCTTTTGTGCATGTGCAGCATGGCAATGACATCAGCGGTTATGAACGCCTCTGTTCTGAACGACTAAAGATCAGCTGAACCCGTGCTGAGTCTACACATCTCACATCTGAGGAGTTATGTTTTTTTGTTTACATAATATATGTGTGTGCTGTGTATATTTATTATAGTTAAGTACAAACACATGATTGTATATATTTAAGATTTTTTTTTATTATTAAATATACTTATATAATATACTTGTATAAAATAAAATATAAATATGCATTTTGTAAATTTGTATATATGTGTGTTTGAATTTATATATATATATATATATACATAATAAATGTACACAGTACACATACATAAATTATGTAAACAAACGTTTGTTTTGAATGTGATTAATTGCGATTAATCACTTGACAGCACTAATTTTTTGTGTCGTGTTAACATTTTACGTTTTCATAATAAAAGCACAATTTGAGCAAGAATGCCTCTTTTCTTAAAAGAAAAGTGTGCAGCTGAACTTATTTTAAGGTCAGAGGTCTCATATTTGAGGGGTTTTTTTCTTTCTTTTGCAACATGTTATGCTTTTCATAATAAAAAAAAATCTGAGCACATTTCGAGACTGACCACCTCTTTTCTGAAAGTCTAAAGAGGTCTTATTAATCTCATATTTTTCTGTTGTATAATATGTGTGAACATTACAGGTTTTCAAAATAAAAGTCATCTGAGCACATTTTGAGCATAAACATTCCTTTTCTTAAATGACCTGAACCTGTAAGTTTAAATGTCTAATTTTTTTTTTCACGTTAAAGTTTTACTTTTATGATTTTCATAATAAAAGTCATCAGCACACATTTTCAGAAAGATTTGATTCAAACAGTAAACAAAATTAAAAAGTACAAAATGTATTGTTTAATACCATAGGCATAGTATGAAAACATGGTACATTCTTCAATACTTCAGCTACTTTAATGGCAACAAACATCATGATTAATGACAGTATTCCTGTAGAATTCAGTTAATAAATTACATTATACATATAACTACAAATTAACACTCATATATGTTCAGCTTGCAACACGACACAAGTTCATGCTTCCAAAGGCCCGATGCTCTGTGAGACCAGCGAGGCGGTCGAGCTCTGACTGCTACCGCCGTGCTCCTGCTGAGGAAAACAGAAGCTGGGCTCATCAAGTAGAGACGTCTGAGTCTGTCCTCCTGCTGAGCAAAGGACACACAGAAAAACATGTTCATGCTAGGAAGAGACAAGAGCTCTCTAGCAAACCTGTGTGCCGTGTTTAACTAAAGAAAGCAAGCAAAGCTGTTTACCGTCAAGAGTTTCCTTTTCAACATGAGCTTTCTGAGTGGCCTTTCGTCTTCTCCACTCCAGGATGAAGACTGCAGCAACAGGTATTGCTATGCTGACGAGCCCAAAGATGATGAAAATGACAGTGATCTCTGTAGCAAAGAGCAACAATGGCAATGGAAACAAAATGTATGGTTTCACATCTTTTAAAGGTAATCTTGCACACACACGCATATATATACATACACACACACATCCTCCCATGATGTCTGTTATCATGATGTCATTCATACCACTTTCTAATTCACTTGGAGGCAACGCTGTTGGTTTGGTGTCTGCTTTAGGGCTACAGGTTACATCTTTGTATGCGTTTCCCGTCTCATTTATTTGTTGGTTTGGCTGCATACATCTGTGGGTTGAAAGGTACAGTGTTTAAAATTGCTTGTGATATGTAACATCATCAATAGGTGAATGAAATATGGTAATTGCATCATACTTGGTCCAGTTTACGCAGTTTTGATGGATCTTGTCATTGTACGTCCCTGGAGGACACGGCTCACAGCCTTGTGAAGAAATATCAGATGCTTATTTATTTAAGTTTTAAATCAAAAGACGGATCAGTTATCTATATCTCTAACTCACCTGCTGCATTGGGCTGGTGTCCTTTACCACACTCTTCGATGCAGCTGGAGCATTTGTTGTTAGCACATCGATATCCCGGTTTGCACTCACAAACTGTGTCGCTGCTGGCGGTGCAATTCACCTTCACCTGCCTGTTTTTACCTGGTGCAGAGGAGAGGAGCGAGACCTCATCAAAACACAAGCAGCTACGTTCATCATGGTATTCAAATAAAGAGAATGTTTTAAATTGTTGTCTGATATGTACATAGAAGGTATGTAGTTTAGGTAAGGGGGAAAAATGCCCAGAAACGGTTTTACAGGTCCATTTACAACCCTAGAATGAAATTGCCTTATTTGGAAGGTTCATGAATAGTAATGAGGAGGTCTGCTCTGATTGGCTGTAGCACGGGTATATGCAAATG
>JAUCMS010000012.1:4433705-4455920 GCA_032357445.1 Enteromius radiatus | reverse complement strand
AAATACTAGTGTGTTTTTGCTCAACTAATGCTTAATTGTGAACAAATTAACCATTAATTAATGCTTAACTAATGCATGATTCTGGCCCCCGATTCTGAAGGGTTACCAAAAAAAGATCATGTTTCCACAAAAACATAACTGTTTTCAAATTTGACAGTAAACAATGATTTCAGAAGGATCACGTGACAAGACTGGATTAATGATGCGGAAATTTTCTCTTTGCATCATAGGAAATAAATATAAACGTCTATTTAAAATTGTAATAATATTTCATAATATTACTATTTTTACTGTATTTGATCAATTAAATGCAGCCTGGGTTTTAACAGTAGTGTACTTTAACAGCTGTGAAACAGACAAATGAATCGTTCCCACAAACTGTTAATTTCTCTAATCGTCTGAATAATGTAGGGGTGGTGTGGCTTATAGTCTTTAAAGGTATGAGCTGGCAACGTAAAATTTGGTTCAAATCCCAGAAGGTTCCCACCCATGTTCCCTAGAGCAAGTCTGGCTGATTTATGAGCTCTTTTAATGTATAAAACCTTTCTTTACCCGTAGCTCCCAAAAATCACCGTCTCCAGATCCACCAGCACAAAGTTGTCCTTCAGTTCTCCGACCACCATCTTAGTGTCGCGCGTCAGGTACGTTTTACCTCCAAGAATGCGCACCATGATATTCTGGAATATGTGGAAGAGACACATTGCAATGCTCAACATTTCAGAAACTTTCTCATGAATGCGTATCTCTAGCGTTTATTCGGTTGATTTCCAATGCATTGGAAACTGCTTTTAAGCAAAGGTCAGTTCCTGTTAAGTTAAGAGATGCGGAGTGATTTAACCCAAAGCATTCCACAACCGCACGCCAATCATGTACACCAGATGAATGTGGCTGAACCTGTTCATCGCTGCTCTTCTCGTTCATACTTTTACAGAGACAGAAAGAGAAATATCCTCTGTGATGGAGAGCAGCATTCGCTAACAGATGCAGAGTTATCCACTAAGGTGTGTCTATAGGTCTTTTGTTTAGTGGAACAGCCTAGAGTTCAGTCTGTTAAGGTGTGCATGTAGGTTTTGTGGTCTAAAGGTTGTAGAACTGGCTTGAAATATTATTATTATGGAAACCAGGACAAAATCAGGCAGAACACCGAGTCATTATTTGTTATAAGATACTATTGTTTTCATTAATATATTTTATTTTCATTTTAATCAGTTAATTTTGTCATATTTTAACATTCATGATTTCATTTTCCATAAAAGGTTGTGATATTTTGAATTCAACCTTTAAGTTAAGTCAAATTTTTTGTGTGTGTGTGTGTGTGTGTGTGTGTGTTTTAAAATGAGATTTCTTCCACTATATCCACTCACTGGATGCTGAAGCCGATTCAAAAAGCAGTTCTCCTCCACAGATCTTTTGTTGAGGATGATGTACACAGGAACCCCGCGTGATGCAGCGATTTGGAGGTCAGCAATCACAGCGATGTCCGACAGTTTATCTGCTACTATAGCGATGAGCTGCCCGACACAAATGCAAAAAATATATATAGATATATACACGCACAGGAAACATTCTAAAACACTTCCTGTAGAAGATTCTTCAAATGCAACATCATTCTGTTTTTTTTTTCTACATATAGACACTATTAAACACAATATCTTTTCAATGTATAGTTTAAAAAGGCAGCTTTTGTTGCTAGAAAATTACCAGGAAAATAAATAAATAAATACAGTAACATGCATGATAAATCAAATCTTATTATACAATAAGTAGCTTTTCCAAAGTAAATGCTAATACGGTATTACAGATAATGTATATAGAAAAGCCATCATACATAGAGAAGTCTGGGAATGTCTATTTAAGTTTTTTCAGTGTAAATGTTTGGTGTAATGGCTTGTTTTTTCACTTAAAGTTTACCGTTACAGTTTTTTACCACTTCATTAACAAATTACTGTACTGTAAAGTTACAGTAAGGTATTAATTAGTGCTGTCAAAGAAATAATCAGAAGAATTTGTTTACATGTGTATATTTATTATGTATAAATAAATACATATATTTTTATTCTATATTAGATATAAATATATTTTAATATAGGAGCATAACATATATATACATGCAAGTGCATATAATAAATAAACACAGTATATACAAATATATAAATCTATATTTTGTATGCGATTGTTTGACAGCACTAGTTTTTACCATTACAATTATGATAATTATTCACATTGTAAAGGCCTGTTCACACCAAGAATCATATCCATGAAGATAACTACAATATCTACTATGAAAATAGTTTATTAATGTTGTCTGTCACTTTAATGCTTCAGTTCCGTTGTATTCAATAAAACAAGTCTACCAAACAAGCTTATTTTAGTTAGTCTGACTTATTTTGAACCAAATCAATCGACAATAAGTCAGACTAACTGAAATAAACCTGATATGAAACAGGCCCCAGCTCTGGTGGTTTCTGATTGGCTGTCAGTGTTTTTAAGGTTCATGAGCTAGGAAAAAAAAAAAAAAATTAAAAAGATATTGTTCCTCTGTGCTGCTATCACTTTAAAATCCATATCTAGGCCTCAAAGTCAACCTCTTTAGCTTCAAGGCCTGCTTAGTAGACCACAAAACTATTGACGCAAACTCAGCTTATGATGCTTTTGAGAAAAACAGCGCCGGTCTTACCCTAGTGGCTTCTTGTAGGTGTCTCCTGAGGATTTCCCGTATGGTGGGCATGTTCTCTGCAGGAGGGTTGGTGTAGACGTGAATCTGCCCCATGTCCATCCAGATGGTCTTTTCCGGCCATCCCAGTTCCAAGCATGGCGCCGGAGTGTCGGACTCTGTGGGAAAGTAATGTCCAGAGAAGTCCTCCCCATCAGAGCCGACCTCCACCTCATCGTTTCCATCCTCCTGGTTGGCATCGCCTTGATGATAGTTCTCGGCCCAGCTGGAGATCTGGTTCACCTCGCCGGGAGAAAGGAACGAGCCAATCTGTTCTTGGTGGAGTTTGGTGTAGAAAGCATCACGGCCGGAGCACACCAGGCTTTCCACACAATATCGCTCCTCCTCACAGTGCAAGAAGTCAGGATTGGACTCTGTCAGCGGAGTGAAGATGATGTTCTCGTTGAGGCTCTGCTCTTGAGAGTTTGACATGATTGGAGCCTAACAACTGTTGGAGATATCCTTCTACTATAAGGAAAACGACTGTGGAAAATTACATGTTGATGTGTAAACAATAAATGGCAGCTGTTCTAATAACTTGGAGGAGGAGGTTCTTGAAGATATTTAAGCACCAAGAGTCAATAGAAAAGCTGGATACTTCATGGTGGAATTGTTGCCATCGTCCTGGGAAGATCTGGAGAGCTTTGAAATGACCTGGAATACAGACTTGAGGGAAAACAACAACAACATAATTATTTTTTGGTTTGGTTTGGTCAACACCCTTGTGAGAAAGAGGTGTGCTTAATTGTACTGAATGTGTCCTTCAAATCCTAAATACATTCCAAAAAAAACACTTGCGGATAATATAATATTAAGGAAATAAAATGCAGAAAGTTGCACATTGTAATAAGTATACTTCAAGGTACATAAAAATACTACTTGATTATAATTTTAATTACAGTGTGTTATTTAATATTTCTTTTAAATTGGAATATATTATACAACATCATCATTACAAATGTGTAAACTACATGACAAACACATGAAAAAGTTAATTAAATGAAAGTATGTTTCAGTTCATATAAAATGTAAACATTAACCATATTTCAAAAAACAATAATTATAAAATTACATATAATAATGTACTTAAGTGAATCAAAAAGCACTTTAAAGTTTAGCTAATTACATTTAATATAAAATTAAACGACAGTATATTTTCATTAAATTGCAATTAACATGCGTGCTCAAGAACATTACATCCAGTTCTCACTTAAGTGCTCTTTTTTCTTTAAGTAAGCAAACACATACTTCTTTTTCACACGGGCCATTACAAGCGTTAAGCACAAATATATTTTAGTTTACCACCATAAATGTTTGTCAGTAAACCTCAACCATATTTTACGAGACGAGAGAAGCGATATGAAGACATAGGAAGATGTATTAAGTCCTAAGCAGGTCAAAATTTAGCCATTACATTTAATATGAATTTGAACTATTTTTCATCTACCTTTAATTATATAACACATAACATGCAATTAAGTGCCAAAGTTCACTTAAATACTCATTTTACTTTGCAAGTGTACAACTTTTTGCGTATTTGATGCCAGAACTAAGTTTTGTTTCTCTATTTTCTAATAACACTTTTACAGAATTAAGTAGTAAAAGAGTGTTACCTGTCTGCGCCCGTCTGTCTCCCTCACACACCCTCAGTCCATCAGCTCTTTCCGTCAAGTTCTGACATATCGCTGCTGTCTCCTCCCATTCTAAATGGCCTCTCTGTCTGGTGTTAAATTACTCCCCGTCACCAGCCAATGTGAGCGACTAGTCATCACCGCGATCTGCCCATTTTTAGCTTTCGCCCAAATCCACGTCTTGAGTCAGCAAATCATCAGCAAACAATCCCCACAACATGCTCTGGTCTCCCTCGGCTCAAGTCCGATATTAGTTATCTGTCCTTGTTGTGTCTTTAGTAAACACGTCCCTGTCGCCGGCTCACTTTCGTGACTGGTTATACCAGCTGAGCCAGTCTTCTCCGGGGAGCAGAGATTGAGACCTTCCTTCCCTCCCAGCTACAGTCAAAAGGGGGCGAGGCTGGAACTCAACACCTGCCTAGTGGTCTTTTTTCATGAGGTTACAAGATACATACTAGATCTTTAGACACGTGCAGGGAAGTACATGTATCAAGGAGTGTTTTAATCCACTATGCTGAGCTCACCTTTGCTCACCTTTTGGGTTTTGCATGAACAAGTTATTGGAATTCCATGCAACTTGTGCAATTAATGCACACATTCCTCTTTAATCACCCGGTAGTATCTGTAGTGTCATGCCACTGATGCTTATTTTGTGCATAGATAGAATCAACAGTGCTTTTTAAAGCAGAGAATGTGTAATATGAAGGTATGTTGTTGTGCTGAAAAATTAGCTAAACATAATAGTACTGGTTTGCTAGAGCAGTTTGAATTTAATATTTATTTTAATTAGCAGTGCGGATTGTTATAATGTAACAACTACTGATTCAATCTCATTACTATGTAAACCACTTAAAGAGCACCATGACTCAATCAATACCAAACATTTTCTAGTGGACACTTGATCGGCAGCATTTTTGTGTTTATTCATTGTTGCACATTTACTCTAACCACAAAAATCTACTGTTGTCATTGTTAAAAATATTTTATTTATAGAGTTTGCATACCTAAAAACATACAAATGCACATGGGCACATATTTAGGATTGTGGGGGAAAAAGAACAGGTGTAACGTTTTCCAGTTTTGGGAAATCTGTGTTTTTTTACACTCCAGTTTTCTTAAAGCATTATATAAAATAACAGTTCACCCAACAATGAAAATTAGCTTAACATTTGTTTCTTCATCTGAACAGATGTAGCACTGCATCACTTGCTCACAATGCATCCTTTGCAGTGAATGGATGCCGTCAAAATAAGAGCTGATAAAAGCATCACAATAATCTCCAGCCCATCAATTACATCTTGCAAAGTAAAAAGTTATTTCAAAAGTTTGTTTGGTAACACTTTATTTTAAGGTGCCATAATACAGAGTTAATTACATAATTAGGTGCTTAGTAGTAGCCATAGTACATACATGTAATAAAATGTACTTATGTAACTAAGTTATGTAATTACAATTTGTAATTATGTAGATGTAACAGACAGCAGACCGAGTCTGTTACACAGCAACTAACACTTAACTACAATCTTGATACACTTTATTTTAAGTAGCTTATGCCTGTGTAATATTCTGTAATTATAATGCAATCAGAAAGATATTGCATGTATTTAGGCTGTGTACGAATGGGTTAAATTCAACTAAGGTGCAGCTAGATAAGGGGTACAGTATACACGTGAAGTGCAATCTTAATATACATTTTATTTTTACTGTGTAATATAATGTAATTCTAATGTAACAGTTGCAGCCTGTTACATCTACATAATTACAAACTGTTCCTTAACTTAGTTACATGGTACAATAACTACATTTTGTTTTATGTAAGTATAACAGCTACTACTAAGTACTTACTGGGTAATTACTCTGTATTATGCACACCTTAAAATAAAGCATTACTATTTGTTTTCATTAAAAAACTTGTTGCTTCTGAACAAAATATCAGTCCATAATTCATAATAATGCTTCCTCCTGTGAAGAAGTCCATCACCTGTTACCTCTTACATTAAAATCCCATTTTTAATGGAGAAAGAGATGGATAGAGCAGTTGCATTTTAGCTAGGCCTTTTAGCACCTTGATGATGGATTTATTAAAAACACGCTTTTGTGGATTATTGTTTTTATCAGCTGTTTGGACTCTCCATCTGACGGCACCCATTCACTGCAAAGGACCCATTTTTGAGGGATTTGATGCTACATTTCTCCAAATCTCTTCAGCTGTACGCCTTGGATATCTTGTGGATGAGGAAATTCATTTTGCTTTAAAAAAAATAATTTTGCATCAAAATCCCACTTGACTGCCAGCATCAAACTTAGACCAGCAGTTACCTTTACTATGGCAAAATACAGCGAGTTTTGTTTCAACTCCACAAAAGCAGCAAAGCAGGTTTTGAGAGTTTGATCCTACAATAACGATATAATAATAAATAACAATAAGCAATATCATAAACAGCCTAAACACAGCCATAAACAAATACTGTATAACTCATAGCAGACTATAAACCACTAAAGTACATGTGTGGTGTTAAGCAGAAAATCAGGCCCGTTTGCGCAGATGCACATAAAGTGCGCCACTGATAAGTAAAAGAGGCACACAGACCCATGCCAGAATGTAACAGTAGCCGAAATGACCCTTTTCCAGCTCTCGAGGGTCTTGAAGAATCGCACTCCTTTGAAAGGTGAAGATAAGAACAGCCGCAAACGCTGCAAACCCTGTAAATGTGAACGGAGCGAATGCAGTGAGAATAAAAAAGTCGCCACAAGGGGAGGCACTAATATAGGGAGTGAGAGTAAAATATCAACTTTCTGTCTAACTCTAACCCTAAATGAAAAAGAAATTGCGTAACACTTTAAAGGAATAGTTCACCCAAAAATGTGAAAAACCAGGCTGTTTTGGTCACCATTGACTTCAATGGTAGAAAAAAAAAATCAATGGTGACCCAAAACAGCCTGGTTACAAACTTTCTTCAAAATATCTTCCATTGTGAAAAAATAATATAACCATACAGGTTTGGAACTACTCGAGGGTGAGGAAATGATGGCAGAATTTACATTTTTGGGTGAATTATTCCTTTAAGGTGTCCTTGTTACAAGTTACAGTAAGTGCATGTAGTTAAGATTATTTATGTATAATTGCACACCTTAAAGTAAAGTGTAACCAAAAATAAATACAAAATGTAGTTTCATATATACCTGCAAATAGTTGGCACAGGCCAGTGAAGTAGAAAAGACCTCCTTTGGACATGGTGAAGAGCTGTCCGAGGAACACCATGAAGGAGATGGAAGAGAGCACCACAGACAGGATCATGAGGGCCTGGACTGACTGCAGCCATTCTGAGAGAGAACACCAAATACTTATTATAGTTTGATAACACTCTCTGCTTGGACTTGGATACTCGTGCTAAGTTTAGGTGCTGATTTAAAAAGCAAAAATAGTGCTTGTTTTGCTAGAGCATGTTGCATTTTCTCAAGAAAATATATCAGTTTTGCTTTTACAATAATTTGTAAGGTGGAGAAGTCTTGTATTATCCCTTAATCAGCAGAAAAACTCTTCATTTGAGCCAGACTTAAAATATTCGCAGATTTTCATATGGAGGATTTTTAAAGGTGCTACTGTAGGTATGGCAATCCAAATTCAAAATATTGGAGACAGATTTTTTCACCTTGTGCTTGACGCACACACAAGTTGCCAGATTGATGACAACAAGTGCACATGACGAGGAAAGAAATCAAATAAGCTTCGTCAGCTGGCAACCAGCCAAACACAATTGTGTAAACTGGCAGTGGGTGGGTTACGTAGACCAAAACAAACAGACATTGCATATTTCCAAAGGAGAATAACAGACTGTAGCATTGTTTTTCAGACAAACATATCTTAGCATGTCTGGAATCATATGGTATTTTTATGCTTTAATAGAGTCACAAACTTACATACAGCACCTTTAAGACTTTCTTTTACGCCTACAGTAATACTGATTTACGTTTTCCACTTCTTTGCAGATTGCAAGTGAAATAATCCATAAACATTTGACTAATTTTGTTAACCTTAAAGCTGACACATATATGTATGTATATGTATTATATAATAATATAAACGAAAATTCTTTTATGGATACTTTTGAAAATGTATCAGATCAGCAGTGTTCTGGATTCTTACCAATTTATATAGATTTTTTGATGATAAAATCTGTTTAGGAGTGTTAGTGTAACCCACCGCTGTCTTTGGCAGAAGCACATAACCAAGTTTCCGTGGCGTTTTCATAGGTGCACTTATACCAGAGATCTGTGTTCTCTATGTCACCCCAAGACCACCAAGACTAGAAAAAAAAAAGAATGAATGAATGAATGAATAAATAATACAATGATAAGAGGAAATTTCTGATATATGCATTAAAATATTTAGTAAAAGAATGTATTTTGCTATACGGAAACATGCATGATCTCAGAACTCTGTTTCTTTAATGAGTAGTAATATAGTTAAGATATCGTTGGTGACAGTGGTGTTTGTGCATTACGACTAACCTTCTCCATGGTGGCAATGAAAAGTATGGCCAAGGTGACTAAATGCAGAACGGTCACAAACATCAACAGGAATGCCATGTTGGTGGATCCTGCAGGCAGAATAAAAGGTTCTGGTTGAGAAATGTAATCTCACAGAAAAACTGAGGAATCATTTGGGATTTAATCAGCGTGTCTAAAAGCCTCTGATGTGGCCGACATTAAGGAGTCTGCGTAAACAGCAGTAGTTTGTGTCTGATCTCCAGATTTGAATGAAACGAAACAGACCTGGTTGCATCCCATTCATACCGTTAAAAGTTTTGGACGTTATTATTATTCAGAATGGCTGCATTGTTTTTTTTTTTTATCAATAAAAACAGAACATATTATTACAGTACCAAATAGCAGTTTTCTACGTGAATATATTTTCAAATGCAATTTATTCCTGTGATGCAAAGTTGAATTTTCAGTCTCATAATCTTTCAGAAATCATTCTAATATTCTGATTTGCTGCTTAATAAACATTTCCTGTTATTATTTATTGAAAACGGTGCTGCTTCATACTCTTGTGGAAACTGTACTAGATTTAGCTTTTTTAGGATTCTCTGAAATAAAAGCTTTTATTTGAAATGGAAATCTTTATGACACTAATGTACATATATGATGCCAGATCTCCAGAAATATCCATCTTAATTAAACCGATGGCGACTTTTCCAGGGAAAAATGTAGAGCTTGCGTGTGATCCTTGATTCAAGCGCAGTAATAATACTTCACTGGCATCATACCCATAAATGAGTTTTCACCTCACTGCTAGACGCTTTTCCATCATCACTTTTCCGAGACGCAAAACAAGGCTATGCCACAAACCTTCCGTGACTTTTCCGTCCAAAAGATGAACAGAGACTTCTGCTTGGAAACAACAAAACGCCCATTCATAAATATGTACTGTGTGACAGATCTGGATAGGGAAGGAAGATTGGGAATGACAAGATTCTGTCGTGACAGAAAATAACTCACGGTGCATGCAAGAATCTCTTTCCAAACCAGAGACCAAGACGCCCTTTGTGGCGGTCGTAAGATTACGTATTTAGTCAACATTCCCCAACTCTGCTTTTCATTACTTGGACCCCCACCTCTCCATGTTTACATGCAGGAGCTGCTCATTATGCAGTTATTTCTCTTTAGTGACATTCAAGACTTTACCAAGATGCTCTTTACACTGTAAACACAGATGATCTGCAATTACTGCTCATAAGAGTACGTACTGTAGATACTAAAGCAATGTCTCATTACAGCAGAACGGAATATCACATGAAACTAATTAAGACATCTTAGAGAGAATGATTACATAATCTTCTAGTCTGTTTGGTTGCATCCTTTTTGTACTTCTAAGTTTTGAATCCAACAAACAAGAATGATCTCAGAAAACAGTTGATTCTTAATAATAAAAAAGCATGATGTGACTTTTAGGTTAGCGTGTTATTATAATCTGGTGCATTAATAATGAGAAAGTCAAGATGCATCAGTATAGCTTTCTGAAGAACAATGGCATGTTCTTCTATGGTATCTTCTATAGAAGAGGAAATGCTTTCTGTTGTTGAAGAAGTAATTGAGCTTACGTCGTGTAGTCGTAGTAACAGATCTCCTTTGGTCTGGTGTGCTCCGTGTCTTCCTCTCCACTTCTCCACACACACTCACTCTCTCCACAGTCTCCCACGTTTGGGGAAAAACGGTCCAGGAAGGAATGCAGGCTTGGTTAGAGGAGGAGTTTCCTTCACAGCTCCAGAAAAACTCTGGGTTCGTTTTACAAACTAAAAATGGGCTTAGTTGTGTGTCCACCCAAACCCAGAGAGAATCTGTTACATAATTACACAACAGTCAAAGCACTGACGTTCTGATGTAGATTCGGCAATAAAACTATTTTGTACGTGTATATATATATTACATTAAAAACTATATGTAAACATTTTGGGGACTTTGAGGAACAACCTCTTTTGTTAAAACAACATATATAAATATATATAAATAAATACAGAACATTTTCTGTGAGGGTACAGGTTATAATATTTGTAATAATCTCAGTAACAACAGAATAAATACTACAATACTGTGGTAACACTTTACAATAAGTTTAATTATTAACTACATTATTTAACAAGAGCTAAGAATGAACAATACTTCTACAGCATTCATTCATTTTAGTTCATGTTAATTAAGCATTTACTAACGCATTATTAAAATCACAATTTGTGTTGGCTATTTAATGCACTGTGAACTAACATAAATGAACAACTGTTTTCATTAAAGATAAATAAATAGAATAAATGCATTGTTCATCATTTGTTCATGTTGGTTAATATGTTAACAAATAACATCTTATTGTAAAGTGTTACCAATACTGTCACCTTCATATTTTTAATCTGATAATTATATCAATGCCTTCTGTTAATGTATAGTGGCATGCTGTAGTTCAGGCAATTATAATGGAGCAATCTTCTGGAGAATTATTTCCTGTTGGAGGAAACACAGACCTCCCAAAGAAACTTCACACCCATAAATCCCCATATAGTGATTTAATCTAAGCCACTCCAAAAATGAACCTTTCCGCTCACCAAAATGAACTATTTTTAGCTAGTTCTGTTAATTCTGTGTTTAAATAATATGGGGAAGAGGATCTAAAGTAGTTTAATTCATTTTTTTATGTAAAATACATTTAGGGCAGGGCATGTGCTTTTATCTTAACTGGGACATTCAATGAAAAGGATGACTTCTGTGTCCTTTAATGTGTTTAAAAGCTGAATTTAATTGAAAATCTAAAAAAGTGTGAGGGAATGGAAAAATCTCGAGGAAATGTGCTGTAATGAATCTAATGCTACTTGGAACCGCGTTTCTTATTACGGGGTTTGTGGGGTCCTTTTGCAGGACGTCCCAAACACACACACACACACACACACACACTCGGCCTGATGAACGTGAATTCCACTCAAATGCTGAACAATACTTAGCGATAACGTCCATTTCTAGGCGACCGTGAGCGTTCGAAAGTTAGAAGTCAAAGAAAAACAGTTCTGAACTGACTTCCGCCGAGTTTGTGTGTGTTTGGCGGAATTTTCACAAACGTTCCAAATAACAATCTAAAACGATAAGTAATTAAATGGTTCTGAATGACGTCAGGAGATGTGCACAGCACAGGTAAGTTGTGTTTTTAAAAACATTTACGTGGCCATCTGCTCGTTTTACTGTTCTTTAAAGGGAAACACATCACCACCCGAGTGTGGTTAACATCGATCTGAAATTATATCAACATAGCCCACCTCGTACTTTTTCGTGAGTTATTCGCTTTATTCGTTATGCTGGAAAGCAAAAGTAAGAGAAAGTTGCAATATTTTCATGCTGAAAAACCGCTAAGTCGTTCAAGGAAGAAAAACGGATGTGCGCATGCGCGCCACCGATCTACAACAACAGCTGTCAAAAGATGTTTAATCAACATGAGCAGAGCAGCAGATCACGTGTTAGGGCAAACAATATCTAAAACGCACCAAATCCAAAGACTTATATCCTGTTCATCTCTATATCTGGATGGACAGATGTTGCAGGACATGGATCAGCAGCTGGAGAAGGAAGGGTTGGACTCCTCAGCCTCCAGCGAAGAGCGTTTGTCTCTGCTGTGGCAGCTTTACATGAAAAGTGAAAGTACCGTGAGATCCCTCAACCAGCAGATACATGATCTGCAGAAGGAACGTGTTGCTGAGATTGAAAAGGTGAGCACGGCTATTGAAAACACATGGAGACTCATCACTTGTTTGGTTATTTTGTTTGAGATTTTGGTCTGTGGAACACAAAAGTAGATGTTTAGATGCATACACAAAGGGTAACTGCAGTCTTGTCGTTCTTCGGTCTCAGGTTCAGCAATCTATCAATCACATTAAGAGTCTCACAAAGACCCGAGACTCTGCGGCTTTACATCTCGAGCAAGAAAACAAAGCATTCCATGCAACTCTGGAGGGCATCCATCGGCAACAAGGTGCGTTTTGGTCTGTTCTCTCCTCCATCAGACTCGCTCTTCACCACTTGTGACATTTGAATTTATGCTTTACAGAAGCACAGAGGAGTGAGATCTCCGAGATGTTACTTCAGGAAGGTCTGGCTGATATTATTCCCATCAGCTTGAGTGAACAGGTGGCTTACCTCCTCGCAGACAGAGCCTCCCTGCTGGAGAAAATACAAAGTCAAGATAATGTGGATGTGAAGACAGAAGAGGACCCTGATGTCCATAAAGAGGACTGTAGAGGGATTGTGGTCAAAGTAAGAGAATCAGTTCCTATGTTGTTTAGTCTTCATAAATGTCAAGTCAAACGTATTTATTAAGCCCTTAGCACAATACACATTGTTCATAGAGCTTTACAGACAATCATTATGCTGATGTTTATATCCTAAAGGGATAGTTCACCCAAAAATGACAATTTTGTATGTAATTACTCACCCTCTTGTCGTTCCAAACCTGTACGACAATGCACTGTGGTGCTCTCGTGAAATTATTGACAGATTTGCATTTTGGGGTGAGCTATCCCTTTAATAAGTTCATGCCTTATAATTGCATTTAACAGATTAGAGCTGAGAGTTAATATAGGTTATAGTTTGTAATGACATAAAAGACCTGATTCTTATTTTCTTTTAAGTGCAAAACTTCTGAATAGAAACTTAACATCATCTCTCCACAAGGTGGCAGCACCACATGCTCAGAGCCCATGGAAGAGGCTCCTAGGACTCAGAAAGGCTGCTCAGAGTAAACCCAAATTACTGCCTGTATGTTTATGACAATTAACCTGCTGCATGTCATTGAAATGCGCAACTCGAAGCAAGAGGCATTAGTTTCACGTCCAATTTCAGGCGGATACCAGCGATCATGCGTGTTTATTTTACACAAGTGTCACTTTTACTAACCTTCGATTTGTTTTTGTGCAAACGTTTCATTTTCCGAGCATGCAAGTTGAGGATTTTTGTTATCACAACATGTTCAATGCCTACAAAGCATGCACTCGCCCATGAAACACACAAAATTCCCAATGTTAAATGGTTTCTGTGTTTGTCCCAGGACGTTGACCTGCAGTGCAGTGCCGATGACAAACTGAAGGGACGGATGTTGCAGGAACTGGAGCGAGATGTAGAAGAGGCGTCTGCTCGACTCGATATGGCTCATAAAGAGATCCGCAGACTCACAGATGAGCTGGAGTCGGCTCACCTGACACAAAAGGCTTATGGTAAACCTTTTCACTGGTCTTACACTTGGGATAGGAAGGTGGGAGGCACCCAAGAATATACTGAGATCAAAATCATGCTTTGTCTTAGAACCAGAGCTGCAAGAAGCTCAAATGGAAGTTGCTCACCTGCGCCACGAAGTGGAGAAACTGAAATGCTGTGGTATAATCTTTTCGCCATTTCTCTTTATCATAGCATAGGCAACCTCTCAATTGAACTCACTTATAGTTAAGATCGTTTTTTGTAAAACTTTCTTTTAGTTAGATGATTTTTCCCCCTTGTTTAGAAGTTGCTGAGTTACGAAAAATAAAAGAGATGAAAGAGAAACAGGAAGAAGAGCTGTGCCGCCTTAGAGAGACTGTGAAGAGGCTGCAGGCAGAGCCTGAACAGTTGTTTGAAATGGTAAGATAATCATGGAAAATAGAAATAAATTATTCTGGAAAAGAGATGTTCAAAGGTTTTGGGATTTAAAAAGAAATTTTTGAGTGCTCTCAAACGATTAAAGGGGTCATACAAGGCCAATTTTCCATAAGCTAATATGATTCTTTAGGGTCTTAATGGGAAGTTTGTAATATAGTTTATTTAAAAAATTTCTCAAAGATAGTTTTAAAAACGCTCATTTCACCCTGTCAAAAACAGCTCTTTAGAAATCACTCTGTTCTGTGTACTTCCCCTTTAAATCTTCACGAGCTCCGCTGACCCCGCCCCTCTTTTCCGAGGCGTTGTCGGAGGATCTTTTTTTAGCGGTATTCATAGTGAAACTCCAAGCTTTTGAACAGTAATGTTATATTGTGACAAGTTTTCTTCCCCATCAGTCAGTCTATCTGTAATATTATTTTGCTCTAACAGACAGAAGCCCGTGACAGAACCGTCACTCCACCCAAAGACACGAAGCCACAGGAAGAGGATATCCATAAACGGTTAGGCCTCAGTTTGACTGTATATAGCACAGATAAACATGCACTAATGGACTGTACTTATATTTAAATGCGAAAAAGATATTGAAGACAGCCTGTTCAACATATTGATCTGTAGTTCTCTGATGAAATAAAAATTGACCACTGAAGAAAGCTCAGGCTGTTAAAATGCAAGCATGTACCAATTCTATTCTAATTGATGGTTCCTAATCACAGACATTTCAAGAGTCAATCGTTCTACAGATAAACAAGCTCGAGCTGTTCTTGCAGGTGTCTTGACGAGATGCAGGAGAGGTTACACATGCTGCAAGATCTGACGCAGGTCACGCTGAAGCTGCGGATGGAGTTTGAGACGGAGGCTGACCTGCGGAGGAGGGCAGTGGATGAATGTGAAGAGCAGAAGAGGAATAGGATGGAAGCAGAACGGTTAGTGCGAGACTTCCAGAACCTCTGCGAGAAACAGGCAGATGATTACAGGACCACCGTCGGCAGCCTTCAGGTGGAGGTGAGGACTCGGACTGCACTGGATTTCTGAAAGGATCATGTGACACTGGAGACTGGAGTAATGATGCTTTGTATCACAGGAATAAATTACATTTTTTATATATATTCATGTAACCCCCCTGGGTCGAGCAGGTCTCGAACCCAGGTCGACGGCATGGGAGGCGGGCGCTCTAACCAGCTCTAAGCCTCTTTTTTTTTTGACGTCAGGGCAGTGAGGTTTACCTGCACAGCACTTACTCGCTGGCCTCCGTTACATTCACACAGAAAACAGTTTGAAATAATATTTCACAATATTATATTTTTTTGGGGATTTTTAATCTAATAAATGCAGTCTTGATGAGCAGAAGAAACATCTTTAAAAACCATTAAATATCTTACTGACCCCGAATTTTTGAACGGTAGTGTATATTTATTATGTTGTTTGTACATACATTTAAAGATTCCATTTGAATTTATAGACAATATAAATATATTAATTGTGATTTTTTTGTGATACATGTTTAATGTGTTTGCTTAAGTATATATATAAATATATACACAATATACACACATATTGAAAATATTTATATTTATATACATTTTTATATTTTTAGATAATATAATATATCAGTTTATTTTTTGTTATATATAAATATATTTAATACACAAACATTTGTTCCCCCTTAAATGTATATGTAGGGCCAAATTAATAAAAATGAAATAATTAAATAAATGTTGATATATATAACTAAGTCATTAAATACATAATGACATACATAAATAAATGTATAAATAAATAAATAAATATATTTATTAATTAATTTATTGAATTGTGTATTCATTCAGTTTTTTCATTTATTTGTTTAGCAGAAATAAATACAGATAAACAAAACAAACATTAAGAAACCTATATAACCAAATAAATATATAAATAAATAATGAAATACTTATATTTATTTTTTTTGTGTAATTTGGCCCTTCGTAATTAATAGTATTGTATTCATGTCTTCACAGATGAGAGATTTAGTAAGTAAGTTACGAGAGCTCGAGGCACAGGACATGAGAAGACAATGTGACATACACCTGAAGCAGGTAAACAGAGCCATTTGACGAATCTTTGAAAGCTGATGTAGTCACTAGTTATGCTAAAGGACTAAATTACTGACTTTTAGGTGTCTTTTCTGGAGAATGAAGTTTGCCGGCTTAAGGTTGTCCTTCAGGAGGAGCAGCAGAAGACTGGGCAGCAGTCCATGACCATGCAGATGGAAATTGACCAGGCCAGAGCTTTAGTCCAGGTGAAGAAAGGGTTTCTTAAATGGGGGTTGAAACCACAAAACCTTTGGGGGTTGAAAAGTCGCGAATTAATTAAATCAAAGGTAAAGTAACAAATAAATGGGCTGCACAGCGAATCAAAATAAAACAGAAATCACAATATAAGTGGAAAGTATTCAGACCCCTTACATTTTTCACTCTTTGTTATATTGCAGCCATTTGCTAAAATCATTTAAGTTAATTTTTCTCCCTCATTAATTTTACACATAGCACCCCATATTGACAGATTTTTTTTTTTTTTTTCATTTTTGAAATTTTTTGCAGATTTCTTAAAGAAAAACTGAAATATCACATGGTCGTAAGTATTCAGACCCTTTGCTCAGTATTTAGTAGAAGCACTCTTTTGATCGAATACAGCCATGAGTCTTTTTGGGAAAGATGCAACAAGTTTTTCACACCTGGATTTGGGGATCCTCTGTCATTCCTCCTTGCAGATCCTCTCCAGTTCTGTCAGGTTGGATGGTAAACGTTGGTGGACGGCCATTTTTAGGTCTCCCCAGAGATGCTCAGTTGGGTTTAAGTCAGGGCTCTGGCTGGGCCATTCAAGAACAGTCACGGAGTCATTGTGAAGCCACTCCTTCATTATTTTAGCTGTGTGCTTAGGGTCATTGTCTTGTTGGAAGGTAATATGGAAATTATTTATAAATTATTTTATTACCTTCACACTTACCCATCAGTCACAGAACATCCAGCTTCAGCAGGACACAGAAGAGCAGAGGAAGATGTTTGAGGAGCTGCAGGCCATCCAGAACATCCTCAGCACCACCAAACAAGAGCTGCTGTCCCAGAGCAGAAACAACACACGACTGCAAAACAACATCACTGACACCCAGCAGGAGAACCTCAGGGTACCTGATGCAGATCTGACCATTAATAGAGGGTCTTTAACTGACATCCGAGTCGCTGAAGAGATCTCGATTGCTCTTGAATCAACAGATTGCAATATAAAGTTGCGTTTAATGATTTTCGCATGTGTACTAATTCAAAATTGTTTTTATTTGCTGTACGAGCAGCTCCAACAAAACATGGATGACTTGAGGAACAGACTAACCAGCAGTCAACAGGAGACTAACTCGCTAAAGACAGAACTTCAGCTAGCTCTGGTTAGCGTGGACACTGAGAGGAGGTACTTGATGTAGTAAAATAACTAAAACAGTACGTTTTCTGCTCACCAAGCTTGCATTTTTTCAGTCCAAAGTACAGCTAATTGCAATTCAAATCAGATTTTTTTTTTTTGCTTTCAATTTAAATATATATTTTATGTATTCCTATTATTGTTGTTGTTTGTTAATTTTAATAATAAAAAAATTAAATGTTTCAAATCAACGTATTAGAAAAACTTGACACTGAAAACTGTAGTAATAATGCTGAAAATTCAGCTTTGATCACAGAAATAAATTGCATTCTAAAATAAAAATAAAAATTTTAAATAGTACAAATATTTCACAATATTACTATATTTTGGATCAAATAAATGCAGGCCTGATGAGCAGAAGAGACTAGTTTAAGAACATTTAAAAATAAAAAATGTTTAACTTTTAAACAAAATACTGAGAAAAATATTAAAAACTATATGATTTTGAAATAGCTCTGTAGATATCTATAAGATTTAATATTGAATGCAGATTAAAAAGAATGAACATTTGTCATTATTTCTTGTGTTTTTTCCAGTAAATACAACGACAAGCGCATCCACTACAAAAACAAGCTGAGCCGGGCCAGAGGCCTTTACCTGAGAGAGACAGGGTGGCGGGACGAAAAAATAAAAGACCTGGAGAAAGAGATTTTTATTTTAAAAAAACAGGAGGAAAAGGTGCAGCAACATGGCAGACTAGGTTATAAAATCTTAAAAATTGTGTCACCTTTTAATGATGATGCCTGCTCTTCATCAGGCGTCACACACGATGAAGATGGTCACGTCCGAAAATAAGAGTCTGCTTCAGAAGAACAGAGAGCTCCTTTTACAGCTGCACGACTTTGAAGAGGCACAGAATAATGCTTCGGATGCAGTTACCTCAATGCAGATGAGGTACGTTTAGTGTATGTGCATTACTGCTCAAACGTTTGGGGTCAGTGTGATGCAGTCTGTCAGTCATATAATGGAAGTCAATGGGCACCAAACGTTGCTTTGAGAGTCCAAAAAAAAACCATACACAGACAAAACCAAATTAAACCCCACAGCTCATAGAGATACCTTGAGGTGTTATGATGCTAAATGAACAAAAAACTGAACAGTAATTGATATCATTTTTTACCTCTTGTACACCACAAACTCTGACTGTCCTGAGCTCATTCACAACATCCGGCGCATAGAAATCTATACATAGATGCCTCATTAGTGACTGTTTCTATGGGCCGTGATACGTAAGGATCTATGTCGATATCTATGTGTATATGTCCCAGACGTGTCACGTGCCGGATGTTGTGAATGAGCTCAGGAAAGTCTGAGATTGTGGTGTATAAGGGGAAAAAATCATATAAATGCTGGTTAGTTTCTGAGAGCTTTGGAACATTTGGTTGCCATTGACTTCCATTAGTTGACTGACAGATTGCAATGGTTAAAAATCTCCAACAGCTTGGATGAATTTTAAATTTTGCTTAAATAAATGCAGCCCGAATGAGCACAAGAGACTCGAAAACATTACAAAATTATTACTGACCCCAAACTTTTGACTTGTACTTTTGTTTGTTTCATAAATCCATAAACTCCTCTTCCTCAGGATAAATTTGCTTGAAGAAGAGAATATTCAGCTTCGGCAGACAACAGTAAAAATGTCAGAGCACATCGAGTGCCTGGCGATACTGGCCGAGACGACCTGCGACGTAAGTACAACCCTCAAACAAGAATAAGAATGGTTGGGTACGATCAGTCTAACGATTTTTGTTCACATTTTACCATAGGAAGTCACTTCTGAGAGTCGTGTCATAGAGGGAGAAGACCAAACTACTCTACCTACATAAATAGATTTTTCTTTTCACTGTACATAAATTATTTTTGTAAACCTAAATATTATAAAATAAAGATCTCTTTGCATTTTTTGTCTACGTAATCTCAAAAAAAAGGAAGACACAATCAACATAATGACAAAGCAGTGAGTCTGAAAACGCTGTATTCTAGTCTGCGTTCACCAACACCCAACCAGAAATGTGTTGCTTTTAACATTAGATATCATTGTAATATGAAGGTATTATTTAGCATTATTAATAGTCATTTTGTAGGTGAAAGAAATTCACGTTACATCTCATTTAAAAGAACAGTTCATTTGCTGACAATTTACTCACTTTCAGGCCATCAGAGATGTAGATGAGTCATCAGATTTGGAGAAATGTAGCATTACATCAGAATGGATGCTCTGCTGTGAATGGGTGCCGTCAGAACGAGAGTCTTATAAAAACATCCCAGTAATCCACACCACTCCAGTCCATCAGTTAACGTCTTGAGAAGCAAAAAGTGTTATTTTTAAAAGAAATAAAAGCATTATTAAGGAATTGTAATTTTGTTAAAGGTGCAGTGTATAATATCTAGTAGGATTTATTGACAGAAATGCAATATAATGTATGTAACTATGTTTTCAGGTGTACAAAGACCTTACACAATGAACCATTATGTTTTTATTAACTTGGAGCTATTTATATCTACATACGCCATGGGAAGGCGCCATCACGTTTGTACAGTATCCCTTTAAGGACAAACAGAGTGCGTTTCGTTATTGTTCATGCAAATACAACACTGACACAAAGATGAACAAGAAACAATATTTGCAATTGCATATCGATTTACTGAATAATTAAATAAAACGAATTCCTTAATTTACCTCATTGCTGGATATCTCCACAGCTAGATGCTCCTAAAATGTACACAGTGCACCTTTAAATGAAAAACAAAAACACATAATCCATAACCATAACTGTTAACCATTAGACTGGAGTGGTGTGGATTACTTGTGGATGTTATTATTACTGTTTGGACTCTCATTCTGACGGCACCCATTCACTGCAGAGCATTCATTGGTGAGAAAAAGACGCAATGCTGCATTTCTCCAAGTCTGACTGTAAGAAAGTACATCACGGATGTCCTGAGGGATTGATTTATTTTAGTATTAGATTGAAGTGAATGAAAATACGAAGATGCAGGTCTCAACATCAATGCATTTACATGCAGCTAATAATAAAAAAGAAGGTAAATGTAGTTCAGTGTAAACATAAAATAAGCACACAAACTGCTACAGAGTTTTCTCATTTATTTATTTGCTTACTTTTACAAAGTCCGTTCCCTCTCCGTGTCTTGACTTCGCGTGTAGCAGCCAAGGCAAACTTTATAGAGTACCACAATTCAAGACAATTAAAAAGGTATATTTTATAATAACTAGACATGTAGTCATTTTATATAAACTGGTTAACACTTAGGTACTGTATAGTTTATTTACAGCATGTTCATGCTAGGAAATAAAATTACAGAAAAGTACTGAGTACACAAGTAAACACCAATATGGTATAAAATATATATATAAAATGTAATGGTAAACAACTAGTGATAAATGGTTAAGGCTTAAAATGTGTAAAATTAACATGTTAGTTGTTAATATTTCAACATGATAATAAGTATAAACATGAATAATAAGCCAAGGAGGTATTCTAGATGTTGATACAGCTACACAAATCTCATGGGCAACTCTATAGCTCCCCCCCCCCCCCCCGAATATTGTTCTCTCGTGTAAAATTAATAATGGCTGAATCTCACAAGAACATGTCCAGCTCATATATTTCATTCCAAAATAATAAAAGAAAACACTAAAATATACTTTGAACAAAAGAAAATGAAGCCTATTTTCCGAGGACCAATACGATTGTTTGCATTTTAATGACACTCGAGAAGAAATTCCCCTAAAAAAAAAATAATACAATATAAACACGCTGCCATGCAAAAGTTTGGAATCAGTACGATTTGTAATGTTTTTTCATTGAGTCTCTTATGCTCATCAAGGGTATATCTATTTGATCCAAAACAGTAATATTGTGAAATATTATTAGAGTTTCTAATAGTAGTTTTCTACTTTAAAATCATTTATTTCTGTGATGCAGCACTGAATTTCCATCTTCCACTACTCCAGTCTTCAGTGTTACATGACCTTAAATCATTCTAATATGTGTTTGTTAATGCACTGTGAGCTAACAATGAATGATTGTAATTTTCTTAACTAACATTAACAAAAATGAATACTTTAATAAATGTATTGTTCGTTGTTTGTACAGAGCATTAACTAATGTAATTTTAATATTGCATTAGTAAGTGCTGAAATTAGCATTAGCTAAAAGCTCTCTGGAATGCTTGATTCTGATTGGTCAGTTGAGACATTTGCAGGTTCGTTCTTTTCAAATAATAACCGCTCCA
>JAUCMS010000012.1:4363851-4374358 GCA_032357445.1 Enteromius radiatus | reverse complement strand
TCCACGCACACGGTCAGTTTCTATGGGGTCACGTGCTTTCGGTTATGCGGCACCTTTTTTATGGAATAGACTTCCTGTCGAAGTCCGCAACAGTCCAAGTATCCCAGTTAAAAAAACCTGTCTGTTTAGACAGGCTTTTATGTAATTCTATGCAGTTTTTTGACTGTTTTGTTTTTAACTATTGTACCTATGCTGTGATTGTAAGGTGTCCTTGAGTGCCATGAAAGGTGCCATCAAATAAAAATGTATTATTCGCTGATAAAAGTCATTTCCAATCCGCGGACATGAAAAACTTTGGACTTGACTTTACACGTTATTTTATACATACAGTACATTCTTGTTTCTCCTCTTAGCCCTGCCTCCAAAAAGAGGTTGATTTTTACAAAGCTTATCTTCTGAAAAAGCCAGGTGTGTTTTCCGATTGGCCAGCTATCCAGTGCACTGTGATTGGCCGAATAGTGTGTGATGGAAGAGGTACGCCCCTTACCATAACATGATGTTATGTCTGTGTCCCTGCGCTATGGCAGAAAAACAATAAAACACATTACAAATAAGACATATGTTGCATCCAGTGGAGACATTAACCCTAACCCTACTGATTATCATGACTTGATATATCATACTGGTTTTTTTTTTACACGTTGTGTTGCATCACTCCTTGTACACATTATGGCTACATTTGTGATCAGAGAAACAAAAAACAACGACAAGCACCACCTTTCACTTCTCAAAACTCACGTTTGAATAGTAAGTAGCAGCTTCTTTCAATAAGCGTAACTATCTTAAAGGTTGTGAGTTGTCAGCATTGGACTGTTCTTGCCTCTCTTTCTAGTCTCTGTGCACAGCCAGCATAGACTGCTCTGTCAGCTTCAGGAAACAGTCCTCTGGAAATGTGCTGCAGCATGGCGAGGGCCGAAGTGCTTGGGCACAAGCGAGTCGAGTAAGGGGCTCGCCACAGCCTGGTCAGCTCTTCGTGCACCTCGGTGCACTTAGTAGGTCTTTGCTCACTGGATATGCAAAAGATTGGCACAGCCGGCCTCTAAAAAGGCCACCAACTCGCAGGATCCGCTGTCAGATGAGAGAGCAGGGTTTGTGGGAACTCCTCCAAGCGATCGCTGAAACACACACTCTTTGATGCAGTCAGGATCTCCAGCTCCAAAAGCAGCTCAGCTCTGAAGCGCAAAGCTGCAGTCGCATTCAGATTTTGCTATTAAATAATACCTATGATCCATGAGTGACAATTAAAAATAATAATAATAAAAAAAATTATATCCTTATTAATTACATTGTAAATAGTGTAGTATTAAGGGTTAAAAAAGAAAAGACTGTGGTCTCTTCTACATTTAGAGTTAGAGTTTTGCAACAGGAATACCGCAGAAGGAGTAGCAGAAGTGAAAGCTCCAAGATTTGAAGTTGTACTGCCAGAGCTGAGAGATTTCAAGTCCAGACTTGATGCTGTACAGCGAAACTGAAGTGAAGTGCACAATTAAGCATGTTTTGTACACATTTGTGTCTGTCATTTAATTTTTGTGAATGTCATTTTACACATTTGTAGCTATAAATTTGCAACTTCGAATTAAAAACATGGATGTTTTGATTATTCTCTGTGTGCAGAAATCGAAGGATTCAGCTTTTCACATCAGAACTGAATACATTTCCACTTACAAAAACAAATGTTAATATGACAAGTTATCTCACATTTAGATCAAGCTCTCGAGTTTAGCTACTGATTTACCTTCAAAGCCTAGGGTTTTTACATTATTTAAACATACAGTATAATGAAAGTACATTGCGGCAGTAGCTAATTTAGATGAGAGAACTAATGTTCTTCAAATGTTCTCTAACCTTTCTGCTCTGTTCTCATTACCCCCTGCTATAATCATCCAGCACACCCACGAGCAGTATATGAAAGATGGATGAATGGATGCCTAGAATCAGTATTATACAAGTATATTGTTTGTATTTATTGTTTAACAACTATCCTGCAAATTTTAGCTCCAACCCTAACCCTAACTAAGCTGTTCAGGATTACTAGTAAGCTACAGACAGGTGAGTTTGATCAAGATTGGAGCAAAACCCCTAATATTTAATTTGTCCAGAGGTAGATTTACTAGATTTCTCTACATTTATTTGGCATGACCATAACTAATTTCTTCCTGGACAAGTTCTCTTTTTGGACCTAAAAATGCCAGTCCGGCTTTTGCTTTCTACAGTTGGCATTTCTCAAAACATCCGCAACGTTTTAGGTTAGTTTATATGGTTTTATATATATCTAAGGCCTAGATTATGTATTCTTTTTTTTCTGGCATACTAAGCCTTTTTTCTTAATTTTTCTTAAACTGAATTACTTTCGTTACAAAGATGTTAAATCTCATTACTTTCATTTTCATTCTCTGATAAATGTAGAAACTATAAATCATTTACCTGTTTGAAGTGTAGCCAGAGTGCCATAATGAAGAAAAACACAAAGCAGAGCAAAGATCTTTGTTGCCACACTGGTTCCCATGACTGAAAGCCTTTGTGTAAATTTGACTACTTTTTAATTTTTGAATCATTGAATGCTTGAGCCCTCTGGAAAAGAAAACTAGTCACAGAAATATCGGATGTTTTAACCAATGAGAAAACAGAACAATGACATCATGTGTATCAGGGAGAAAGTGAAGAGGAAGACATGAAGTGTTTTAGTCTGTCAGTCAGTGTTTACATATACATTTTATAAGTTATAGTATACAAGAATATGACAAACATGTTAATATTTTGTTGGTTGGTTCATTTTATTTGTTTTTTATGTTTACACATAGGTAAAGTATAGGTAAAGCTGTATAGTTAAGTGTGTATCTTGTAATCTAGTAGTAATTACTGTAAGTCTGGAAAACCGGCTCTCTTCATATACAAATATTTTCCTTTGAGTACTTGATATAAAAACATCAGCAGCTAAAACTTATGTTTATGTTTATCATAATGCTTCTGTTACATCTTCATGTGCTTAATGCCATCTTGTGCTGTTTCCATTTGCCCTGATGTTTATACAGTTAACCAGTGGCTCACTTGCTCCTTAAAGCTAGTGACGCTGCATTCGGATGTCATGCCAGAAAACATCATCTTCTGTGGGTGAAAGAGTGAAATATCCACAGTGATGTGATAAAATTTGCCTGGTAAATAACCAAAACAATGGCTAAATCATCCCAGCGAGGTCTGTAGATAATCTGACTGATTAAATATTAGGATTACCTTCTCGTGAAGGAAATGAAGTACTCTGATGTTCAAGTCCTTGCGAGTCTGTTCTTCTGTAATCTAAAGGATGTGACAGATATACCAAGTTTTGAATACTCTTTGCAATCTATTTTTATTTTAATGTAAATAACAATTATCTAAAAGTCATGCCAAAACACAGAGAACACGCAGTCATCAGACAGAAAGACTCAAATCAAAGACCCCACTCTGAATTAGTCCTTTACACCACCAAACTGAAAACAGGAACTCATCAAAATCACTCACCAGTAATCTCTGTCTCCATCTTCTTTAAGATGCAAACCACTAAATGAAAAACTACCAGCACAAACAGAGCTACACTCACTGCTGCGATCAAACCCGTGGCAGTCGCTGGAAGGAGGACATTGTGAGGAACATCTAAACAAATGCAAAAAGTAGTTTTTAATTAAGTATATCAATAGCAAAAAAGTGCTTTAATTACCCCATTACTCCATCTGATAAGAACTGGTTCACTGAAGGTCTGTGAGACACACAGAGACACATATTCTGCTTCTTCATCCTCCTGGATCTCCACACTCTTCTTCAGCTGGAAGGTGTCATCATGGTTTGGTCTGATTCCTGTGGATTCAACCTCATCTTCGCTTTCTCCAAATCCTGTTATACTGTGCCCGCAAATGCATACTTATATGCTGGATAACAGATCAGACTCTGTCATTTACTCAGTGGATAAACACAGCTAAAGCTCTTATTCCCCTTTTCTACAGCATTAAAAGATAAACCATACAATTTCTATAAGATATGGGACCCTTTTCTCATTTACCTTGGGGTGAAAGAAACACAATTATTAACTTTGGGAATCCAGAATTTAGCATGGAAAGGTTGAGAGACTACCCTATTGTACTGTATTGCAATAACTATACTGTTATTTATTTATTTATTTCATTATTATTATTTATTTATTTCCTTCTTTTGTAACTTATGTAATAATTTATATTGATGTCCATACCATTTGTTTATCTGTCTTGTTAAATATGTATAGCTTGTTTGAAAACCCATGTCAAAACCTGCAATTAAAAAAAAAAAAATCAATTTGCAACAAAATAGTGTTGTGATTATTACAGAAATCTTCTGAAAAATACAGTTTTTTATTTTGTAGAGCAAACAATAGCTATACAATCAGATCAAAACAAAAAAAATAATAACAAATAAATTTTTCTATAATATAATATTTAATATAAGAATGTTAATATAACACCTTGTCGACACAAGATGCGAGGAGCGTGGCGCAGTGCCACAAAATACTATAGAACTTATTGTAATCAGTGATGCTGTCTTCGCTGGATGTGGCACGTCACGCCATTACAAATCCTGACAGCAAACTGATGCTGTGCTCTATTTATGATGTACTGACACGAAGTTCAAATGATTTTCAACGGTCACTTTTTTTTGCGTGTAAGATTTTGTCAAGATCTGCACTAAGGAAAACATTTCTTGCCTTTTTCCTTCAGATGATTTCCATGAATCTGACCCTTGAACTCGAGCGTGAAATCTCTCGGATTAGTGTTCAAAAATACCAGCTTGTCAAATGCATAAAGGTTGTCAAAAGCTGTAAACATCTGTAAAAAGCGCAAGGTTTGATTCAGCTCTTTTCTTCCTACTAGGGTCATGGTGAGACATATTTCTCGAGTCACAGAGCTGGATGTTCAGCTATTGAACAGACCACCTCAATCTGAAGTTGAAAACGGGGCTCGGGATCCTCACGGACCAACTGGAAGCTAAAGCACAGTGCGGAGCTATGAAGGGGGCAGCTGGGGCACAGATGAAACACACAAACGTGGGCCAGAGCCTGTAGCTCGCCGCAGGCGGTCTGGCATGATTTCCCTGTGGCCCGGAACACATCACTGAACCGCAAAGTAAGAGGTCCTTTAGTGAGGGCAACACACATTGCTTTATTCCAGCACCCACTGGCTTGGTAAAGTTGTGTAGCAAACATATGGCTACAAGGAGATGCTCTGATGTACAGTGCGAATAAGCGTCCATCAGCAGGCTGTCTAATTGAGTAATTTGGAGCTCATCAGGGGCAGGAATTAGAGGAGATTACATACTAGCCTAGCGCTGGCTGCAGAACAATGGTCAATAATCTGTGCTGATTCCCAAACCTAATCAGGGGCAAGGAGCTCTAGAGATCCGGGTTTAGCAGAGGGGCTCTGTCTGGCTGTCATCAACAACAGGCATAGCTTAAAAAAAGAGGAAGAAACATAAATATAGAGCCACAGAATAGGGTACAGATAGCAATGGTAGGGCTAAAAAATATATATATATATGACGATAAATAAATGTTAAATGAAAAACATCTAAAAATTGTTTCATATTTTAGAATAATCTTTCTAAAAGCAAAAACATTCTTGCTGTGGGATAAGTGAAAGTGTTTACAGGGCAACTTAGTGACCAGACTAAGTAGGCCTAAATAAAGACAAATTAAAGATGAAAATGAATATAAACAAACATTCCACAGAAGCACCAAACAGTATTCTACTTAAAAATAAAATCTCCAATTTGCAGATAAAATGCTACACAGTGCTTATGTTACATATTTTTTTGCATTAATTCTGATAAGCTCACAAGAAGCTTCAAAAAAAAGTGAAAAGTGTGACAATCTACAGGCCTTATCTCAGCTGAAGCAGTGACGGGTTGTAATCGTTTTCCTAAGCACCTGCCCCCATGATCCAATCCCATATCTGAGGATCAGCATAAGAATGTGTTTAAAGACTTCAAAAGCTTTAAAGGTTTAGTGGACTACTACTTTCACTTCCTTCTGATGACATACAAATCCACTTCTTTCAGGAAATGCTGGAAGGGTATCTCCAGCCAATCCAGCTCCACTACAAACAGAGATGTACTGAGCTGCCGATCTATGTGACGGTCACAGTGGACATGCTAGGCAAATATAAGCATGCATTTAAATATAGATATCAGATCAGATAATGCAGTTTAGGGCTGGGCGATTTAATCGTCAATTAATCTATGTGCATTTCGTCAGTAAAGCCGGTGTAGTGATCAATTTTGACCCCTGCCAGATTATTATTGCACCAATATAGTACTGATTTCACCGAGGGGAGTCAAAATTCGGCACTACACCGGTTCCTTGATTAGCTCGTCAGTGATCTACGGCTCTGTGTATCAACTGCCGTGCATTTTAAAAACAGCTGATTGAGATTTACTGCTAATCAAAGAACCTGACAAAATGCGCATTAATTAATTGATGATTAAATTGCCCAGCGCTAAATGCAATGAAGTATTTAAGATAATGCAGAAATAACTTATAGGGGTCATATGACATTGCTACAAATGTTTTTATGCAGTTTAAGGTTGAAAAACAATATGAAATCGCATCATATGACAGCAGTATGTAACAACCATTAGAAAAATAAATGGTGACACCATTCATGAAAACCAAAAAACATAGTAGTATAAGCTTTCAATATATCCTTAAATTAAACAGACAAGTAACATAACTCAGTATTAGCTTATGGGATAATTCACCCATTCTCATGTCCCATTATCTCAAATACAAATTTGAATGACTTGATTTCCTTTTTAGCTTCTTCAGTACAGGCGAAGATGTAACTAATCCCAGTTTGTTCTCGGTTGAAGGTTGCACCAGGTCTCTTCTACGGCCTCGGTGCATGAGAGAATGTTAGCTCTATGCTTTGTCACTGTGTATTAGGCCTTCCGCCAAGCATGTAAAGCCTGTAATGTGTCTAATGCAACATGACCGTTCTGCCGTTCCCTATGGCTGTGATTCTGCGTGAACGTGACAACTCCTCACCGACCACCCGCTGCCTTTCCATTTGTTAGAATACCTGAGGGAAAATAAATCACTTGGTAACAATCTCAGAAGCCCCTAAACGTCCCTTACCAACTAAAAAAGCTGGCATTTCTCAAAAGGGAGTCATGTGGGGGGGATGAAGAAAAGAAAACGGTGATGAAACAGTTCAAAGAGAGACGGTATGGAGCAGATCACAGGTGATCTTGAAGCTGCACGACAGCAAGGACAAAAAGCAAGCAAGGATTGTTTGATTTAAACAATCTAGAAATGCCAATATAGTGCAAAGCAAGTACACATTGTTACATATATTGCCCAGCACTTAATGCCTCTTTTTAAAACAGAGACATATATAATAGCTGAGATTCCTGTGTCTGTCGAAAGCATATAGTTCTGATCTAACTGCCTTGAGTTAATGTTTCAAGCTGATTTCCATAAGATGACTCACTATTACTCATTTTAGATTCATTCGCCCGCTAGCACCATGCACACACCTACATACACACATTGTATCAAGTAAAACAGGCCTCAGGGTTGTAGGAGACAAAGAGCAAACAGACCTGCCACAGTCATCTCAAATTAACCCACCCCAACAGAATCTCTAGGGTTCACTTATTAGGCCTTCAGCAACAAGTAAAACCCATTGTAACTCTATTGTCAGCTCCTTTACAAAGTTTTCAACCCACACATCTTCAAGGCATAAACGGCAATTAAGACTAGATCCCCCATTGTGGCCCACATAGGAAATGAACTACTAAAATAAATGTAAATTTTTTTTTAACCTGCCATTAAAATAAAATACAAAAAAACATTAGTAGCGTTGGTGTAGAAGGCTGTTGCACTTTGGGCGTATTACAATATAGTGTTAAACTGTTGGTCTTTAAAATAAATGTACTTTTTAGATCTTTAGACTGATAACTTCCGCACCGATGCGGCAAACTCACAGTAGGATGCCTGGTCCTAATAGCGATGTAAGACTGCTGTATCCCAATATATGAACTAGCTGTTTTTCCAGAATCTTTGAAAGTATATTATTCTGTATATTCCAGGCTTTCTCTCCTTCTCACGCATGGGTGGTTTAAAATCACCAAATAGTTATGAAATAACAAGCCTATAACAAGTACAGAGAGTCTCTCTCTTGCCCCCACCCACCCATACACAATAATACTGTGTATCTGCAATCTCACAGGCTGACGATATATAAAATTTTGCCTAATACTAGTCTGACAACAAAATAGTGGAAAAAGACTACTTTTTAGACAGTGCAACTCTCTTGTTATCGATGTTTATACTTCTTTGTGAGCAGTGGAGTCATTTATTTTTAATGTTCGCATTAGAGCGATGCATACCATCAACAAACTACAGTATCTTTTCACTGCAGAGGAAACAGAAGCTTTATCTAAAGTGGCATTAGATGTATTTACACCAAAGATTAATGTTTTAAATATTTGTGAACAAACAAAAAAACAGGCCTCAGGGTTGTAGGCAAAAAAGACAACAACAAAAAAAACGATGGCGGTACTGTTTTAATGAATTAGACATTCTTTCAAACGGCTGATTTGTTAAAAGCCAAGTCACTACTGAATCTTTGACTCATTAGATTGGTTGGAAAAAGTTTATTTCATTTAGTAATAAAACAGTGGAGACTGTAGCTGTAGCTTTGAAACTTCTTCAGCGAACCTGAGAAAAACAGTCAATATTGTATTACAGATAGGGATGCACCGATCCGACTTTTTCAGTCCCGATACCGATACCGATGCCTGGGCTTTGTATATCTTTCGATACCAATCCGATACCATTGTTGGATTAATATTATAAACTGCATCTTATACCTTCCTTCCACCATGTAGAAGAAACTAAAGGCTTTGACTTTGAATGGGTGACGTCAAGCGTTGCTGAAAAGAATTGTGGATCTGTCGGTGGCACTTCACTGGTTTTGCTTGCGGCAAAAGTTGAAAAATTTCTTCAACCTATATTTACAGTAACTGGCTGCGACGGAGGAAGAAAAAAAAAAAGGGAAAAAAAAGAAGAAAAAAAACTCGGCCCGTGGATCTGTTCATTTTTCCGATCCCCCGATACAGCTATTTTTTCAATATCAGGACCTATATCCGATCCTAATATCGGATCGGTGCACCCCTAATTACAGATTGCGAACTTTGTGTCAGCTTAACTCACAGTTGAGAACTTCCAGGCTGACGACATTTTTACATGCGGATGTGAGTGTCGTGTGCATCAAAACGAATCAGCTGTGAGATGAGGTGTTTGGTTTGAAGCGTTTAAAACCGAGAGATTCGAATACATGCGGAGACATCTGCTCTATGTAGCTCTCACGGTGCTCTAAAGCCATATAGCGATCGTTCTGCATGGTGCTGCCTCGAATCGAACACACCTCCTCATCTCACAGCTGGAATCTGCGTTCTGAAGATGAACAAAAGTCTTACAGTTTTGGAACGACATGGAGCATAGTTCATGACTTTTGGGTGAACAGTCCTTTTAAAATCATGCAGGGAATGACGGGAAGCATTTATAACTTCTTGTGGAAGTTGCTGACAAACAAACAATGAAAAATACTTCTAAAGCATTTATTAAGCTCAGTTAATGTTGATTTCAGCATTTACCTCTTAAATTATTAAAATCAAAGGTTGTATCGTTTAATTAATCAAAGATTAGTAACAATGTAGGCTATTGCTCATTGTTAGTTAACAGTAGTTAATGCATTACATAGACTAGTTAACAAATGGAACTATATTATAAAGTTACCAGCCCAGCTATAAAACTGAGATCGGTTATTTCCACATGCATGAGGATAACAGGAAGAGACAGGCTGTAGTTATGTCACATAACAGCGTTTTCCACAGATTTTTTTAGAAAAGCAGTGCAGCAGAAATCCAGCCACTAGCAGACTGAACCCCTAACAGATTATTTAGAAGGCTTTACAACTAAAATAACCATTATTTTGAATTGAAGTATTATTCAATTTAGAATGCGGTTACCTTGATATGTATTTTTGCTAGAGCTTGACCAATTTATCGGCTAGGCCAAAATTATCAGCCGATATTAGGCATTTTCCAAACTATTGGTATCGGTAGAGCTGGGCGGTATGACCAAAAATTTATATCACAGTATTTTTCAAAATGATACCGGTGTCACGGTATTTGACGTTTTTTTTACATGACTAGATGACAATATTTACATATGATGGCGGTTTGATCAACGTCAGATTTTTTTTTAAAGCCAAAGTATTTCCACACAACCTACATGGCTCCTCTTTTTGGAAGAAATCGGCTGCGAAATCCTTGATAACGACACACTTTATCGTCATTAGTCAGGTTATGTGCTGACGGCATGTTTTTTCTTTAAAAAGTTCCTGTAGGTAATCAATCTTTATATTGAATATCTGATATTCAAACAAAACATTAATGATGAAAATTTAAATCACATTCAGTTCTTCCGCTACGATCAAGGAAA
>JAUCMS010000012.1:4311078-4323425 GCA_032357445.1 Enteromius radiatus | reverse complement strand
CTAAAAATTCTTAAATGTCCTAAATTAGCAAAGGTCTAGTCCTGGCTTAATCTAATTCCTGTACAGGAAACCGGCCCATAAGCATTTGTTTAAATTCCACTGCCATTGTTCAGCCTTTTAAATGAGCTAAAGACATGAGTCACTGAGTACTATTGAAATGGGCAAACAGTGGGTAGTAATTTAGAAATAGATGGTGTGTGAGGAAATGGAAGTGGTATAAACTTACCAAAAACTGTGACGTGTACCACAGTAAAAATCTGCAAAAGGAAAACAGCTGTTGAATTTTAGTCTGAATGTCTTTTCTAATCTGAGGAGTTAAATAAACACTTGGTTTGGTTCCAGATTCAGAACTAAGACCCCTGGCTTGTTTTATTCTCTTGGGAAGGAGTTTTATCAATGGTTCTTGTTTTGATCAGTTTTTGGATTGCATCATCAGCTCAAAAACAAGCAGGTAAGTGTGACCCAAAATGAACTCCAAGGTAATAACATGAATTAGTGGTTATGGAAAAAGGTGCATTAACGTGAAGGGTGTGCGTTTTGATGGAAAGAACTATTATTAGGAAATGTTTGTTTTGGGGGTTTGACAACCTTGTTGCATTATGCTTTTAACCGGAGTGTTTTAAAACTAAACCTATCACCAGATCAAAGAGTTAAAGATGAGTCAAAGATTGATTTGATCAAAACAGGCGTTCTGGGTCACCCAATCGCTGAGTAAAAACACCAACCATCCTGTTGTTTTCAACACTAAGGTCAAGGAAAAATTCCAACTGAAGGACAATCTGAATGTTTTCGCTGCATCGCTTAATTGCACAACAGGAGGACCTACAAATTCGTGGTTGCACGTAATCAGTTGTTATGCCTGAGCACAAACAGATAAGGGACAGGTCACAAAATGGAAATTTCTCAATGCAGAAAACACCCACAGAAAAATTCTTATCAGGTTTGGTTTTGTGACCTGGTCACTACGTAGAAAACAACACAAAATGTACAGGGGAACAAGTAAACCAGGTTACAAATAAACAGTGGGTGGCTTCTGCATCGGGGATCCCTGCGTATCATACTGAATGTCCATTCTGTCACAGTTGACCTCAACTGATGGGTTTTGAGATATCTATTTGTGGAGTGCAAACGTACTAGTTAGTGGCCTTTGTTATCCTCTCACTAATTTGGAAATTCTTTTGTGACTAAATTCTGAAGTGAACCAAAAAATGCTAAAGCATCAAAGGGTCAGTGTGCTGAAACCGAGAAACCACTTTTTTCCATTCAGTGCGTCTTGGTTGAAGCTTTTTCATTATTATTTACTGTCTCTGTATGATTTGCATATATTGATTAGTTTAAAACAGAATTATGCAATGCCATCACAAAATTGCCTTAAAGCGTCTATCCAAACCGCAGAAGTTTTATTTAGACATTAAGCAATAAAAGCACTTAAGGACACGTTGCATCCCCTGAGAAAGAGCAACTTAGACTTGAATGGTTTTTGAGTGTACATTAGAAATTCTTCTGAGAAACTTTAAACGCTTATTCTCTGGCATCAAGCGGCAGTGTTTGTTTTTTTATCGCTAATTGGAACCTTTATTTTGAAGCTCGCTGTCCTCAGACACTCACAGTTACAGGCTAATTCGAAGCCACAATAATAAAAGTCCCTTTTGTAGAACAAACGTGATAAATTAATATTTAAGAAAAACGACTAGTCGTTAAGGAATAAAAAGCCACACTCACCAGATAAAACGGCAAAATAAACGTGTTTCTTGTTGAGGTAGATGTTGTCATGATTAACAGCAGATGCTCAGAGCTGAAACTAAAAATGTCACTGTTCAATGGCTTTATAATCAAACGCGTGGGAAGAAGAGGAGGTGCCTCATTACAAGCGTGAAATTCAAAAAGCTTTTCATTATATTGTATTTATAACCTTTACGCATTTAAAATCGTTCATTTTAAATTTACCACTAACCACCTGAAATGCGCATTCAAGTGTGCACAGTATACATGTTTGTATGCGTTTCGTGAATTACTGTAACATTTCAATGTGCATTTAAATCTGTAAACACATTTGTATTTACAACTTGTGCATAGTATTGTGTCTAGCTTCACATGAAGAACTTAGATTAATGTTTTATTGTTCAGTTAACAATAAGAGACTCACTATTAAAGCCAGATTATTCTTTTTTGTTTAAAGCTAAAAAATAAATAAAAAATGCACTTTTTATTAATGTAAATTTTTACATTTTATGTTTACATTGTTTACATTTTCACACAAAACAAGTGTGAGCTTGAATGCATGAATTTATACAAAACAATTAACGTTTTCCATTATTACACATACACACACAAAAAGAAAAAAGATGAGACCCGTTTCAGTAATCACAGAAAATCTGCTGGATACAGAAACATTCATGTGCGTCTCCATTTTTAATGTAACATTTGCAGTCAGTCGATACAGTAAGAGCGGCCGTGGGGTTCTGGTCTCTTTGGGTCTGAATGCTGAAAGCGATACCGTGGCAAACGAACTACACCTTGAAGCTGGTCAGAATGTGGCTGCCTCAAAGCATTGGACAAGGAAGACTCCTAAAAAAACACGAATGTTAATTAAAAGCTACCAAATATGCAGAGCTGACACAAATCATCCATAGAAACTTACATAGATGAACATGCGAATGACAAATGTACAAATGAATTGCTGTTTTCTTTTATACTACCACATGCACACATATGTAATATTAGAAGACTGCAATGAAACAAATATTACAGATTTGACACACAAACTTTCCAAGACGGCTGAAAGACAAGCATCTCTGTTTTTGTACATTAAGTTTTTTTAATCATCATTCTCCCCTTTCTGGTCTCGTTTCCTTTGTTTAGTTTATTATTTTTGTCATGGTAGTTTCTAATTAGCCTTTTGCTTCTCTGCTAGCGCTAGGTCGCTCCTGCGTCTTGTTCATCACCTGTTCTGTTAGTTTCAGTCCATTGTCTGTTCTTCTGTCAGCGGAGCAATCGCAGCAGTTTTTATTCATCCAAAACTTCAAACCCGTAGAAATGTTGAGGTAAAAAAAAAAATCAACGTGAAGCAATCCAAGAATGCATAGATGAGAATACCAGGAACTGAATCATGATTTTTAGGGTTTTTATATGAGCTGTTAGGTGTTCAAAGGAAACTGTTCAGATTTCTAAATAAGATTAGATTTTGTGTCAGGGTTTCTTGGTAAACTACTTTTTAAGATTATACTTGATCTAAAAACCACTTTAACCACTAAAAGGAGTTTCGCTAGAAAACAGATATTAGCAAAAACACACTCTACAGATTTGATGAGATTTTATTAAATAAGGCAACAGTTGAACACCTGGACTGTGTTCTCCTTTTCCTATACTATCTTACCTGTTCATGCTCAGTCCAGGATGAGGCTGACCCTCCCAAACCGGCTGGTTTTGCCATGGACCCCCGCAGATCCAGACCGCTCATCTGTGAGCCAGAGTTCAGGGGGGGATTGGACCATCCGGACAAACAGTGCTGCAAAATTTGTATTTGCTTGTTAAAGGTTTTGAGAATTAAATATTTCACGAAAGTAAATCTACTTAATAATATAGCTGCAAGCAGCAATTACCGGGGTTCGAGCATTTGGAGGGTTTTGAGTTTTATAGGGCAACCTGGACATATGTCTGACACTTAAGCACATAGAAAAAGGACAATAGGCTCATAGACTCTCTCTCACCCACCCACCCACACACACGCACACACACATACACATGCATACATTCACACACATTGTGTTTCAATGTTAGATATTTGAAATAAATGATAGCTGACAGTTATTGCAAGACTTCTCTTTTAAAGGGTCTATATGTTATTTTCATACGCGCTCGAACCCCTAATTAACACTGCGCGCTAGTCATTAACAAAGCTGTTGCACACATTATTAGTCGGTGCGATAACCTCGAAAGTAAAATATCACCAAAATAATTGTGATGTGTTAATGCTGATTTGACTATATGAAACTCACCGAGGGCAAACCCAGGCTGTCAGAGGGATCAAAGCTGCAGCGGCGATGGGCTTTGTATTTGTATGCGGGCAGCAGAGTTGAGCGAGGAATACTGATCCTGAAACAAATGCATAGAGATGTTTAAAAACAAATAAAATAAAACAAACAGAGCTAAGATATTAGAAAATGCTGACCTGTAATGTCTACAGATCCTATTAACTGTTTTATATTGGACTGGCATTAAAATAAACATGACATGAGATTTTCTGGACCGCATTTATTTGATACTGTAAAAACAGTAATATTGTAATATTTGAAAATTAGTTTTCTACTTGAAATGTTATTTACTCCTGTGACGCAAAGTTAAAAATCATTACTAGGGGTACCACATGATCTTATCATTTCAATCTCCTGATTCACTGCTCACGATATGTTTGATGCATCCTCTCTCTCCCCCCAAACCTCTGAAAGGTTGGCACTAGCGAAACCATAACAAACACTGACATATCCGTGAATCAGTAATTGCGGTTACTCTGTTAGCAAAGTAGAGTAACAATGCTGACCACAGTGTAACAGAATTGATTTTATTTTTTCCCAAAACTCCACTTGCTGGCATAAACCTGTGCCCAGGTTTACTTGTAACCCAAAGGTTGTGGGTTCGAATCTCAGGTCCAGAAGGATTGTGGGTGGGGGGAGTGAATAATCTCTCCACCTTCAATTTCACGACTGAGGTGAGACCCAACTGCTCCCTGGGCGAATGTTGTTATTAGATCTCTGTTCCACGGGGCAGCCGTGGCCTAATGGTTAGGGAGTTGGGCTTGTAATCGAAAGGTCGCGGGTTCGAGTCCCAGGTCCGGCAGGGCGAAGGTGGAGGGAGTGAATAACCAGTGCTGTCTCCACCCTCAATACCATGACTGAGGTGAGACCCTTGATCAAGGCACCGTTCCCCCAACTGCAATGGCTTCCCACTGCTCCGGGTGTGTGTGTGTGTGTGTGTGTATGATCACTTCTCACTACTGTGTGTGGGTTAAATGCAGAGCACAAATTCTGAGTATGGGCCACAATATCAAAAATTGATCCTCAATATCAAAAGTTATTTGTGTGGTGACAATTGGCCAGGATAAACCAACCCAATAAGGGCACTAGATGAATATAGGTCTCTTTAATAATCCTTTTAAAATCTGACAAAATACAAAAAATGAGCTTCACGTAACAATACAAATAGAAAGAACAAAAATAAATTACAAGAAGAAGGAAACAGCCCTTACAATCAGCAAATCATAGGTTAAAGATAAACTTCCCAGCAGTCACTAATATAAACATGTGTGGTGACATGTCACGTGACGTGTCCAGACCTTTAAAAACCTTTAAATAACCCAATGTGAGATCAGTAATAAAATGTAATTTTTAATTTTAATATTAAAAATGGAATCAACTTCCACTGAGTTGATCATTTTAAAGTTTAATTTTAATTTTAAATTTACTTTTAAAGGTCGTGACATGTGGCGACATGTCAAGCGACGTGTCACAACCTTTAAATAACCCAATGTGAGATCAGTAATAAAATACTAGGAATTTGTTCTCTGCGTTTAATCCATCCCAGTGAGACTGCTGTGTGTGTGCATAGAAAAAACTCCTAGTATGGGAAACCATACCTGACCACATGTCACTACCTTTAAATAACCCAACGTGAGATTAGTAATGAAATTCTGGTTTCCTTTTGATATTGGGGAAACCGAGATCTAATAACAACATTTTTTAGATTAAAATATTTTCTCAAAGAGAGCAGAGACACTTTTCAGTGCTTCAGATCTCATCGGTGAGTGAAAGTGACATCATTTCCTGTAACGTACACATTTCTGAGAGATAATTCCACCAAAACAAACAGCATACAAGATTTATGGACACATTTTTCTGAAAAATGTCTGAAAGAATGTTTATTTATGTATTAATAATTTAACGTTGTAGAACTAGGTGAGTAACTATTTAGAAATAAAATAAATAAAAAGTTGCCAAAAGAAAAGTATTATTAAATATTTTGTTTGCACATTGATGCATGATGGAAAAAATACACTGACTAATTTGAGAGAAGAAGAAGAATCGTGATTTTCAGCTATTTTAAATAAATTATTATATTGTTATGGACTGTAACATATTGTAATTCATAATAATTAGTAAATAATAATAATAAATAAACTAAAATAAAAAATATATAACCATTTGAAACAAACAAAAGCAGGAAAAATGATGAATTCGGACACCAAATGTACCCGCAATTATAGAATCAGCCATTTGCACCTGATTAAAGCAGGATCTCTTTCAGTATGAGGGTGTTCAGATTTGGGCATCTTGCACACTGGACAGGCAGTCTCTGCATCCAGCGGATCCGCAAACAGTCGACTGTTTATTCTGTAGCAGAATGTGCCTGCGGACCAAAGGCAAAGGGAAAATGAAGAGAATTATCTGGTAAACTCGTGACATAAAAAGCATGTCAAAGCGATATCACGCCAACCCAAATCTGTAGATCTCTTACACTGATGCGTGTCTGCAGGTGTCTGTGGCTCTTCACTGCCAAGTGTGGAAGATGCAAGATCAGCAACAGATGGAAATCTGTGGGGGGAAAAAAAATTGTTTTTGATCTTGCAGACTTAGGCATGATATACAACAGATTTAAGCAACGGATTGAAGTGCGTTCACTACGGTTTTTATTGTGTAACAAATGGCAAAATGAAAATGACCCTGATAACAAGCTGTGGACACACTCGTCTCGATTGGCCTGACGGAAGCTGCGGAGATCGCTGAAAAACTGCTCCGAACGATCTTCAAGAGAGCTTTCAGCGTCCAGTAGGCCTAAAGAGAAAACAAACGGTAGGTTTCCAAAAAGCACCTGGATGGAAACTCTGGAGAATTCCATTTATGCAAATTAAAATGGAATCAACTTCCACTGAGTTGATATTGATATTATTTGTGTGTGTGTGTGTGTGTGTGTGCGCAATATTCAAACAGCCCACCTGCTATCCAATCGTAGCCCAGCAAAGGCTGTATGTTTCTCTCTGATACTGGATCCATCTCTAGCCCAGCAGCCGTTGAGCTGTCATTGTCTTTCTGCAGTCCCAAAAAAAAAAAAAAAACACACACATCTGGTACTCTTGAAATGAAAAGACTATGGCTAAACGGTAGCAGTTGGGGATTTCTTTCTGAGTAGGTGCTTTTTTCGCTTCTTTGGAAATCAACAGCAATCAGATCTCCATTAGATTTTGTTGCTTCTCTACTGTAACCTGGCTACCTGGCGCTATATATAACAAATATGACTCACATTGACTCAAGGGCGATTCATATCACACAGACAACAATAATCAAGTTTTTGCTTCCGCTATCAGTGTGAACAACATTAAATGTGTTTGTCATTACATTTTTAACTTGTTTGTTGGTGTTTGTTTGTTTTGTGTGAATCAGCCTTAACAGATGAACAGTTTCCAACCGCTGACTAACGGTCGAGTGCATCAAGTTCACACACCTGGTCACAGGCGCTGCGAGCTGCAGGTTTGGGCAGCTTCAGTCTCACAGATCTGCTCTGTCCCTTCCAGCGACTATTCACTGCGTCTTCCAGCTGTATGCTGTAGGCGCCCAGTTTCGAGCTTTGGCTGGATTTGGGTTTATGGTGGTCCGTTGTGGGGTCTACACAATCTTTAGGATGCTGTTCATCTAAAGATACAAAGACATTTTACTAGCAAGTATTATTGGTCCAACATATACATTGTCAGTGTTTCATATATTTAAAAGTCAACTGATAGACAGTCAGTATCTGTCTTGTTTAATCATACTATTTCTGAACAAAAACACAATGACTATAATATATTTTACCATGATTTACAGAAGGCACCCACTAAAATGTATTCATTCAGTTTCATTTCCATAAATATATCTGATACACTGAATAATGATGGTACATGTATCACCCATATTTAAATTAGGCACTGTACTGGGTTTATAAAATTATTTTTATTAATTGAAATTGATGGGACATCTTGTCTTTGACTCCTTCTCTCTATTTATATTAAGTATAAAACGTTTAGTGTAGTTTAAAAAGACCAATAGTGTAAGTTATAACAAATATCAACGTCACATAATGATTTGAATAACGTTAGTCATTATAAACTTTCAGCTGCGCTTGAGTTCATTGTGCATTTAACGGTCTTTAAAGACCTCACAGGTTTATTTTGTATATTCTAACCGGTTTTCGCTGATGTTGTTGGTGTTGATAGTGAAGCTCCAGCACGCGGCGGCTGCGCTCCGTTTCTCTCCGTTAAAGGCGCTCGACGCGGGCCGCTGTCTCCGCACCTGTCACTTTTGTACACCTTCTCCGGACATGAGAGCGTCAGCTGACGCAATTTATCAGATTGTTTCTCGAGTTTATCTAGTAAATATTTGTTCTGCTTTCGCAGAGCGTCGATCCGCGCGAACTTCGCCATAGCAACGCGTTAAACTCCAGCACGCGCCTCAGACGCGGATCAAACGCACAAAGCGTGTGTTTACGCCTTGCGTATTTGGTAGCGAAATATCGGTTTATTTAAGGATGTTGTGTAAATTGCAAAGGAACTCAAGAACTTTCGCCACGAGAGGAAAAACAGTAAAAATAAATAAATAACTAATCAAACAGTACGCAGAAAACTCTGATTGGCTCCGTATATTTCCCACAATGCATCTGTGTGATGACCACTTGTCCCTGTTTAAAGGGACAAGCACCTCTTTCTAGCGCTATCTATCTATTTGGGGTCAGTAAGATTTGTAATTTATTTTAAAAAATTGGAATTTCTTCAAGATTTCAGTTATTTGGAAGAAAACAAAACAGTAATATTGTGGAATATTGTTGCAATTTCTAATATTGGTTATATTTATTTGAATATAGTTTAAAATGTAATTCATTCCTGTAATTACTCCAGTCTTCAGTGACACATCATCCTTCAGAAATCATTCTGCTGATTTATCAGTGTTGAAAAGGTCAGCTGCTTATCACTTCGTGAAAATAGCAGTTATTTCTAATAGTTTTGTCTTCAAATTGTCAATTTTTACAGTATTTTTAACACAACTGCAGGATTGATGAGCATAAAAATATTTAAAAATCATAATAGATGCACAAACTGTGTGTGTATAAAATTCTAATAATAAATAAAGTATGTATATGTATATATATTATTATTAGAATTATACACACACACACACACACACACATATATATATATATATATATATATATATTATAATGTATGTTATATAAAATATAAGATATAAACATTATAAAATATTATAAAATATATAATATATATATTTTTTTGTTTGTTTGTTTTTTCTAAATCCTCTTGTTTTTACGAAAAATTGTACACCTACAACACACCCCGGTACTAAACCTCTCAAATGAACTGACGTTAATGTGTACATGAGGCTATTCATCTAGTGTTTTGATCCGAGGCGTTCAGCTGGACTGTCTCTGTCCGGACATAATGGCAGTAATCAAAGCCCAGCATGTGAGCGCTGGTGAGGAGGACAGTAATCATATGGACGCTGTCCCGCAGCGCAGGGCACGCTAGTATCTCTCTATATTCAGAGCACGTATCTAATGTGTTCAGAGGTGTCCAGGCAAGCGCAATGTCTGACCACAGCACTGTCGTGTTGCATCCCATTACCGTAAAACAGCGCCGGTCGCTGAATGCGCGCTGCTTGAATACTTCATAGCTCATTAATGAAGGATCGTTTATCACAGCTAAAGGAAGAAAAACAAACATGTGGACAAGATGCAAATAGTGGAACAGGGTCTAAGAAAACAGTTTCTTTTAAATGTGAGATCATTATAGTTAAGCTGTTTAGACGCGCAGATTTGGACGTGGATTTGTGTATTCAGTTTTCCAACAGATGGCAGTATTTGGCCAATTAAAATTGGGCTGTTATGCAATTTGTGAAAATGTGATGAGAAATACTGAACAAAAATCTAATTAATATTTTAGCTGCAAGGTTGTAACACTTGATTTCTTTAGTCCAGTATTGTACTTGAAAAAATGACAGGCTGAAATCTTGATTTTCCTACAAAAAGGTATGCAAATTATTTAAAATTAAATAAAAATTGTGTGTGTGTGTGTGTGTGTGTATATATATATATAAATGGAGTGAGTATTTTATGTTTTTTTACCCTATAGCCAATAGTGAAAAATACATTGTATGGGTCCAAATTATTGATTTTTATGCCAAAAATCACATGAATATTAAGTAAAGATCATGTTCCATGAAGATTTTCTGTCAATTTTCCTACTGTAAATATTCATTATTGATTTGTAATACCCATTACTAAGGACTTTGTTGGACAACCTTCATTTTTTTTATTTTTAAACATAATATTATTATATTATTTGCACCTTCAGATTTCAGATATTCTGTATACTGTGTTACTGAATAACATACTACATATAAGTAAATATATTGTTACATTTTTCAATATATGAAAAGCAATATTCTGTAGCCTGTATTTTCAGTATAGATTGAATGGTTTAATATATTAAATGTTAATATGTTATACTTAAGATGAATTTAAAGGCGAGGCATTTTAACAGAATAAAAGTAGGCCTATATAGCATGAAAATGTGAACTTGTCAGAGTGAAAATTCCTGATAAACAGTGTAGTCAAAGCGATAAGATCAGCCGAGGCGGTTTCTGTAGAACAGGTATCCTGATATTGAACAGGCTGATAAAAGAGCTCTTTTGGGTCGATTGTTTTTGCAGTGTGCCAGATAGAGGGTGCATGTTATTAAGATAAGACAGATCAGTCAGGGAGATGAAAAGTCTCAAGCCAAGTGCTGTTGAATGTAACAAGAATGACGGGCTCTGGGCAGGAATGATCAAAATCAAATGCTGTGTAAAACAACAATAACGTGACTGTAATGATGCTAAAGAAAAATCCACAACATGTAATTTCTGGAGAGTGGTCAACCCCTAGACAAGGGAATTCACGCACTTCCTCGCATTGCCTTGGTAACATGGGCAGTAATAACAGGTTAGCGGGCGCCTAAAGTACAGCATAATTATTTTGTTGTGCATGTGATTAAAACTGCTACCGCGAGGCACTTTTGGGAAGTGCAGCTTAGCAGGCTAATAACCCGAGTGTTGTGGGTTTAGACCCTGAAACCTTGAGCAAAGCACTTTGTTGTACAAGAAAAGTCGGAGTCACTTGGGATAAAAAGATCTTTTTCAGAGAAAGACGTATTTCACCTTTTATGTTAAGACAACTGTTCAGAGTGCAAGTGAGTTGGTTTATTTATTAGCTTTTCGTATTATAACAAGCGGTCGGAAGATAATTGACTCACCCTCAGGCCCTCCAAAAGGTCGGTGAGTTTGTTTCTTGATCAGAACGGATGAAAATCGAATGTATCATAGCATGGTTTGAAGATAAAACAGCTTAGTGCTGGATTTGTGTTCGCACAAACATGGAGATTTTATTATTGGGATGTTTTTATCAGCTGTTTGTACCCTCATTCTGACGGCACCCATTCACATTCATTGGTGATCAAGTGATGCAATGCTCTCCAAATCTGATGAAAAGAATCAAATGCATCCACATATGAGTACATACAAAGGGTCCATTTTGATTCAATGTTGAGTATGTCAGAGTATTTTGACCACTAAGCTTTGAGACTTAAGCAATAGGATTAGATTTAAGACCAAGGCTATAGTTTATAGGTTTTCTGAGATTATTCATGAGCTAATCGGCCGGACAAAAAGTTATGTTTCGATTACAGGCTGTGCTGTGACTGATGGCCTCGCGCCGTCTCCTTGTTTTGCACCTTCTGTTCCTTGTCTGATGAGTTCAATTCGAGCAGTAAATCTCTTGAAGGGAACACAGCAGTCAATCAGCGGTGAAATGAGTGTGTGGTGCAGGGCAGGTCACCACACCATGACCGAGGCCCATGAATCTGCCAAGAGCTGCTTGCAATAAAGACAGACGTCTTCAGCATTCGTGTCGCTCACCTCCAGCATACAATCCCTTATCTTTAACTTAAGCCATCGAGTCTGATTTGTGAGGATTTGTTTTGATAATTTGTGCACATGTTCACCTAATAGGGAAATGCATTTTGGTTGCTATGGCAATATACTCAATATATTATACACTATAAAGGTTTCAAAATATGCAATAGAAGAATCATTTGAACAGTTCTGTCTTGAATTATTATGTGTTATGAAAGGTTCATTTATGGTTATGAAAGTCCCAAACAACAGGTTGAAATGCAAGGTCAAAAAACACTTTTATTTTCTTTTAATATGCATTTAGTTGCAACTTATTTGTTTAAGGACTCCCAAACGATTCGTTCAATGATTCATTTTTCT
>JAUCMS010000012.1:4241982-4266667 GCA_032357445.1 Enteromius radiatus | reverse complement strand
TAAGCTACATACCTTCTGTGTACATATCAGACAACAATTTAAAATATTCTCTCAATGCATTCTATGGCACCTTTAAAGAATACAATAATATGTAGAACCGACATTTAAGCCTAATTACTATAGAAAAAGCAATAAAGTTTTCAGTTAGTGTTTTCAGCTTATGTTCATTTAAAAATATGGCATGGGGTTGCTTCAAACAATGGTATAAACATCATTCAGTGCAAATTGTAGGGAAGGGAATAATCAGCTATTATGATTTTTGTCATAATCATGCAGCTCTACTACAGTATATTAAATCTATATTCACGTATCAAAGAGGTTTGACCTCACAAATGCTTCTTGTTTTACCTGTGGCTTTTCCCCAGCCTGAACGTTCACAGAGATCCCGAGAGCTTTGGTGATTTCCTCAAGAGCTATGCTGTCTGCGGGTGTTTTCTGGACAAAATGCAGCAGAACCTTTTCCCCACCTGCACACAGAGTGACATATTTTTACATATTGATATTATTTTCACGGTAACTAACCACACTTTCCCTTTAACTTTCATATAAACATATCACATTTGAATATATATAATTTGAATAGAAAAGTTTAAAGTTATAAAATTTTAATAGTAAAATATTTTTACATAATGCTACACCCGTCTAAACAGGAATTTAATTTAAGTGGATTTTAACTAGAAAAGCATAATGGTGTCTGGACATTAATATTCTCATTAATGTGGTACAGTAATGAGAATCTAATGAGAATCATCAAGAAGTTAATGAGAATTGCAAACAACAAAAAAGATCCAGCTGCATTCAAGTGATGAGAAGTGGGGGTAAACGTGTTTAATTTGCTTGAAAATAATGTCACATTGCACAATAACGTAATGATCCTAAAATATGCTTTATTATCTTTATCCAAAACAAGTCACCAATAATGTAGCAATGAAACTCTTCGCTGAAGTACTCCTTAAGACTGCTCTTAAAGGAATGGTTCGGCCAAAATGATTTGCTAATCATTTTCCCAATCCATGGTCATTCAACATAAAACTTTTATATTAATTACATCACTTGCTCTCCAATGGATCCTCTGCAGTGAACTATTGCTATTGATAATAATGCTTCCTCCATCTCCCATCCAAATCCACCGACAGAAATGGTGCTTAAAGAGAGATTTGTTTCTTACAAATACACATCTTTAATTGATGGAGAGGAGCCATGCAGATTATCAGATACATATTGGATGCCCAATATGTACCGATTTTAGCTATTCCTTTAAACCAGAAGTCCTCAAATCTGGCCCTCGGTGTCCACGTTCCTGCAGCTCCAGCCTTGATCAAATTCACCTGCCTGTAACTTTCTAGTAATACTGAATACCTTAATTAGCTTGTTCAGACTATTTGCTTGGTTGAAGCAGGAGAGTGGACCTCAAGGGCCAGAGCTAAGAACCCCAGCCTTGTTGTTTACACCAAGACGTCCATTAAATCCTCATACATGAAGACATTATTTTAAGCCGTTAATCTTTGCTACAGGCGGATTTCTTCATGTTGTATCCCATTGTTGAGCACGGAGCAGATTTGCATGCGCTTGGTTTTGAAAATGTGAAGTCTTGCTGCCCTCTAGTGATAATAAAGGGCTGGTTCTCCCCTTTAGCACGTTTATTAGTACAGAGAGAAAGATGATATCATGTCTAACTTCGAGACTGGACCGTCCGACGCATTTACTTTTGAGAATGATGAAAACACATGGAAATGTGACTGAAACGCTGCAATTTTACCTTTTGCGACGATGAGCATGCCTCCACTCTGCAGAAGATCTCCACTAAAGTTTCCATGAATTCCTTCGGCACTTGCCTACAAGAAAACCGGAATCAGAAGAGCTTAAGCCTTTAAAAGGTTCATGATTGCATGCACATCTTGAAATAGCAATATTTAACACCTAAAATAAGGTCATTATTAACAAACGAGAAGTCTCATTATACCTAAATTATAATTTACAAAAGCACCGTGTAATGTGTGATAAATACCTTTGAGGCGATTTCCCGTACTTTCTTTCCCATAGCAGCTGGGATCACATTCACGGCATTGTACCTGAGTTTGAAAACCAGAAATATTTTTTGTTTATTTTGACATGCTTGTGGTCACGGTCTATCACACACATCCAAAGAATATCCATGAAAAACATATTGCAAGTTCCCCCTCATACCTTTTAAAGCCTAAATCTTTGTAACACTGTTTCTTCTCATCAATGTAGATGTCTAAAACAAAGAAAGTTAAAGATTCACAAGATCAGGAAGATGGCAATGATAGCCAAGGTAAACACAGGCATGGTAACCGTAGTAACAGGTCATAAAGACAGGAATTTAATCACCGATACATTCAAAACTAAGCACACACTATGTGCTTAACCTGAGGTTATCACTTATTTCACAAGGAGTATTGCATTGCATTTTCTAATTTGTTATCTCCGTCTTTGGAGATACATTAACAAAACCTGAATTGAGAATTCATGCATCTTTGTGCATCAGAAGCAAGAAGGTTAGTGTTTCTCAGTTGCATGCATTTAGAAATAGTGCCCAATCTGAAATGATGAGCCTACATTTTATAACATTATGCCATACTGTTTCTTTACGGTTTTAAATATTTATATCTAAATGTGCTTTTTAAAAATAAATAAATATGAGTTTTTGTTTTCAGTTTCCTTCTATTTAAAGATTTAAATGTATTTTATATAATATATATATATATATATATATGCATATATAAAGATCCCAGAATCGCTTCTACCATGTTGTAAATTCCAGTGCTTTATCTGATATGTACTGTTGTTTCATCCTTGTTTTAGCTCTCTGTGGTTTATTAGAATGCGCTCTGATGCAAATGTGTTATTTTGTGACTGTTTTCCTGCATGCACAGCACACCTTGCTTTTGTGGTTGTTTAAATTTCCAAAGAAATATACTAATTGACCTTTTGCAGGAAGCTTGACCAACAAACAAATCAGACAGGACAGTAGAATAACGTCACTGGACTTGAGCTTGAAAAACGGTGTATATTGATGCAAGAGCCATTCTAACGTACATTCACGTTTATTTCATGCTATAACTAATAAAGAGGAAGAGGCGATCGGTTGACATGCTTGAATGGAGGCAAGACACATGATCTTTAGCAGATGGTAGCAGAATCTTAGCATCCTTTAAGAATCGACAATCGTTCCTGCATAGGTTTCTCTTGACAAATTAATGCTCCTCAAAATGTTATGCCTACTGGGGCCTCTGAATGTTCAAAGGAGATAAATACAATACCTCAGAAAAGCAGAGAATCTCCTTTCATTGTGATTAGTGACTTAAAACAGTCGTTGAAGGTTAAATGCATTTAACAGAAATGAAAAAAAGTTTAATCCTACACTAAAAACAGTGCATTTTTACAAATGTTCATGCATCTCTTCTGGATCACAATGTAATCAGATGCATTTTGATGGTTACGTTTCACTGTAGTCTATATTTGAGCAACTTTAGTGTAAAAACTAAGAAATTAGGAATGACACTAAAATATAATCCAAGCTATGTGACAAATCCTCACCACCCTTGAAGAATCCTCCATCTTTGAACTCCTTCACTCCCGTTTCTTCGGGTCCGATGCCGATCAGAGCGACACCATTTGCTTTCAGGTCCTTCTCCAGTTTACTGACCTCCGCTGCCATCCACCGACACACCTGGCAACCAAACCTCCGCAAGAAGAAGAGAACAACGGTCTCCTGTCGCCACAGAGAACCAATCTCCACCATCTAATGAACAAGAAATGAGACAAACAGAACAAATGTGGATGACAAGACATACTCAATTTATTTGATTATTTCCAACTTTATTTATATTTTTGGGTAGCTGGCATTTTTAAATGATGCTTTGACAGCAGTGTGATGCGCTAGCAGTAAATAAAACTTTTTCTAATTATTTTTATATAATTTCATAATTAAGAGACATAACTGTAATTCCAATATGTAACAAAGTAGTTGAAACAAATGAAAGCTTATAGACATTACTTTTTCACGATTAAGTGACTTATGGAGTGTAAATGACTTATTTTAATACAGTTAAACTTTACATGCATGTTTTATATAGTTTGAAAAATATACCTTTTAAAATTTAAAACTAATAAAATTTATTTTTTTATATATTTTGTAAAAGACACTACACTACAGGTACCCAAGAAAAACTATGCTTTGGTTTGAAGTGTTGTTTACATTATGAAGGCTTGAATGTGTTTTCATTGCATTTGACACCTGCAAGCAGTGAATGAGTTCTCATTTACACCTAGAGTGTCAATGTGTTTATATCACATCTAGCAAACTGTTCCCAAGGGTCTTCACGTTACAAACATCAATTACATCTTAACAGGTGCAGTGTGAGAAGAGCTCATGCAATCAAGAGGAAAAATGATCTTTCATGAAATAGTTATTTAAATGTATTGATATAATGTAATATGTGTTATTTTCAAGAACCAGGTTTGTTTAGTACTATTTACGTTTAAGAATTCATTCACTGACAGTTTGTACACGAACACATGTGTAGTCTGCTCATTATAACTTATTGAAGCATGAATTATTACCTCTCCAGACGTGGTGTTTTTCACTTGGTTGGCTCCTAAGCTGGTCAGATTCACGGACATTTTCTTAGTGTTTATTTAACGCCTTTAGCGTGTAAAATTCGTCCTTGTTCCTTCACTTTACACAAGCAGCACACAAACGCGCCGCTGTTATATACACACGCCCACTTGCGTAAGACATGACGTGAGCGACAGCCGTATCGACCAATCACAGCGGCAGGAATTCAAACCATGTGCTCGAGGGGCGGGGCATATTACATAAATGTGACAAAGGCAACTCTGTGTGATTATTTATGCAACAATACATTTTATTTTAACACCCTGAATATACAAACTCATTATTTTTAAATGTAACTTGATTAAAACACACATACATATTTATTTTTGTTTTGTTTTAAGCCCAAGATCAGGTTTAATGTATTCTATAAGATCATTTAGGGTGTGGTTTAGGCTATCTGTACATCAAAGGTCAGTGATTTGTTTTTATTTGAACGTTGTAATGATTTACCTTCAATAATAAATACAGACCAAGAAATAAAAGAGAGAGAAAAAGTTATATTTAATCACTTGTTTATAAATGAGAACATAATATGCACCTTTCAACACATATATAGGCCTATAACCAGAGGTGGACACTGGACAGTGTAGCTGTTGTAAAGTTAGATATAGTTGTGTTGCTGGGGTTTTATTTTTTTCTTATTTAGTGTTTGTATTTACAGCAGTTTCACGGTCAGCAAGGTTCAAATGTAGATTAATGGTTACACGTGGATGTGTTCACACAAAACATATTCAAAAATGAAACTCGTTTTTTGAATGACTAGCTTGCTGTTTAAAACTCCTTATAGGGGTGTCTGCAAGTTTAGACAGTTTGCAAAAATGTTTAGTGTGCTGCAAAAACGCTGACCTTTTGAAAGAGTTGTGGGCGCGGAGTGTTGCCAGATTCAGCTATTATAAGCGTATTTGGACTTGGATCATAAGACGTAATTTGACAATTTGGAAGGTTAATCAAGTAAATGGTCGCAGTTTAGAATCAGTGATATAGATATCTTATCTTATTTCCAAAGATTTTAAACAATTTCAGTTTATTGTTATTTATTTTTTTGTTTTTATTTGTTTAACAATATCAGGCAACACTGCATCGCATGCACTTGAAACTGACAGTAATAAAAAAGCCCATGGTTACTGTTGACAGGAAACAACGTTTAGTAAGGAAAACGTAAAAAAAATAAAAATAAATAAAAAATATATATATGTATATATATATACATACATATAATCATATTATCTTCCAGAAATACTATCAACTGTCAAGAACAGTAGCATTTAACGCCAGTACACAGATTTGTAAATAAAAACATATTTTGAAATGTATTTCGAAATATACAAAAATGGCCAAAATACATTAAAATACATTTAAAAAATAATTATAACATATTTTGAAATGTATTTTAGCACATATATTTTTTGGCCATTTTTGGTTTATTTTGAAATATACTTCAAAATATATTTCAAAATACAAATACATATTTTTAATTACTAAAAATAAATATATATATACCCTTCATACATTTCAATCTAAGAAAATGCATTCACATGTAACAATTGAAAAAATATACATATATTTGTGTGTGTGTAAAAAAACATACTAATATCATCATAATATCACCTAATATAACATCATAAATACAGTAAGCCTTAATCTGAAAATTATGATCCTTGTTGCTTTGAGGTTATGTAAATTTTGACTGATTATTTTACATTCATGCAAATAAATAAAGAGTTAAATACGAACTGGGTTGTTTAAGTAGGCTATATAATTTTTATGTGGGATAGAGTTGGGAATTTTTCATTATTATTTTTTTCAATATCTATACAAATAGCACGCTTATCTAAATTGACATCTTGAAGGTCCACATGGCTTTTAAAGTACTTGAGACAGGTGTCCGTTTTCAGTTGATGCTGATGCTGCAGATTGGAGCGGGAGGGGGCGATGTCGTGACGTCACGCGGGAGAGCCGACGGACGGGAGGTGGAGAGATGCTAGAACAGGGAAAGACCGGAGGAGCACGATAAAACCTGAGAAATGACTGCGCCAGAAAGCACGAAAAAACATCAAACGTTAAACAGCGGCGTCAACATGATGCGTCCTTCCGATTGCTGTTTGCAAGCCAGTAATGCATGAAGAGCATCCCGGATAAAGGTAACATTTCTGTTTCCATCCGCCGCGCGCCTCTCACAAAGAACACATGAGTGGAGTCGATTGTATAGTCTTTACCTTGAAAGCGGATGATTAGGGTGATTATTACACCGCTGAAGTGTAGCCGGTGTGGTAAAAACAGAAAACAAACACGTCTAGCTCTCCATGCAAGCATCCTTCTTTGCATCCAGAATTAAACATTTGTATAAACCAGCGATTATGTGCGCTTTTTTACTCTCGCGTAATAGAGATAACCTCGCGCATTTCTCAGAAGTGTGCAGGAACAAGGCTGCAGTTATGCGTTTTGCTTCCTCAGCTATGGGGAGACCACATGTGCAATGCGCATCCTGACAGTGGAGCTGCGCATTGGTTGCAGTACGTCGTGTCCACGAGGGGAGAAGAACAAGAAGTGTCATATCACTGTCCTCCTTGAAGTAATGGCGCTTCAGCACGATACTGCTAATTTTATACATAAACCCCTCTATTGTGATGTTTAAGCAATTATGCTCTCTATCTCAATGTCGCTGTGACCTACACTCTTAAAAATAAAGGTTCGTTATTGGAATGCTGGTTCCATAAGAAACCTTTAACATCCATGGAATCTTTCAAGGTTTTAAAATAAAATAAGCCGTTCTTCACAGATAACAAGAAATGCTGTCAGAACTTTGGCTATACCTGCCTGCAAGGCTCTCTCAAAGTTACAAACAAATGTTCTTGCAGTAACTTTAATACAATGTTGGTTCAGAGTGATTTGGTCTTTCATAATGTCCTTAAAATGTTAATCATGTTTTAAACATTTCAGATGGATATTCATCTGGCTTTTTTTGGTTCTTAAATGCTTATGTGACAAAGAAAAGAAAAATTACCAATGGATGAACATTCAGAACATTCATTTTTTTCCATAATGCTTGCAAAATAATAAAACTGGAATCTTGGAATCTCTTTATAAAGATAAAAGAGACCCGGAACATGTAGTGTGTATAACATTCTATAGTAACATTCCATGATGTTTGCAAAATGGAATGTTTGTTTCAATTCTGAAAACGGAATGGAATCTTTGAAACATTTAAAAAATAACATTTTCTCAACTTAAGCCACGTTCACACCAACAACAATATACACTAACATCCGAAGTGGATCAAACCTTTCATCAAAGCTGTCCTAAAACTTAAAACCAAAATGCTTTCTTGTTGTGGGACAACTTTTTTAATCCACTTCGAGTGTTGACTACTATAGTTAATATAAATCATTCTCAAACTTGTTCTCAATATTAAAAATTATAAGAATAATATAAGTAAAGTAATAATATTTAAGTAATAATATAAAGAATAGAGGCCACACCATAGCGATAAAGACAGAGAGAAATGATAGAATAACTTTTAGAATGATTTTTTCCCGGTTGATAGTGACACACCATATACAGAATTACGTGTGCACAGAATAGACAGACGATATCATGTGGATGCTAATATCGTTATCTTTAGAGTTTAGCAAGAACGTATTTCTGCTAGCTAGATTCACACTAAGAAAAATGCTTCTTTTTACTGTTTACTGTAAAATGATTCTTCTAGGTGGGCATCACTGAACATCTGCCGCTGTCCTGCTTTTTCCTGTCTTTTTCCCTTTTAGCGTGAGCAGAATGTCATCTCCTGGAATGGGCACCCCGAGCGACCCCCTGCTGTCCAGTCCTGCCGGGGGGAAGTTCGGGACTGCCCAGGAAGGCACCTGGAGACCCACTCTGTCCAAAACAACCAGTTTCCCAACGTCCACCACACGGCACCTCAGTCACAGAGCCAACAACTTTCAGAGGCACCCGAAGCGACGGAAACTGATCCGGCCGTCTCCACCGCCGCCGCCGAACACACCGTGTCCCCTGGAACAGCTTGACCTGAGCGAACTTCCTCCCAGACGCACCTTCCCCGAGCTTCTCTTCAATGGCTGCATTTTGTTTGGGATCGAGTTCAGCTACGCGATGGAAACGGCGTACGTCACACCTGTGTTACTTCAGATGGGGTTGCCCGACCAGTTCTACAGTCTTGTGTGGTTCATCAGTCCAATTTTAGGTATGCAGATATCCAACAGTTTCAAAAAAATGTAAAAGCGAACGAGGGCTGAAGTTACAGTTTTGTAAAGGCAACATTTAGCTAGTTGTCTGTCTTCTCGTATGATTTCCCAGGATTCCTACTTCAACCAATTCTCGGGGCATGGAGTGACCGATGTACATCTCGCTTTGGTCGTAGGAGACCTTTTATTTTCGCCCTGGCAATAGGTAAGGAGTATTTAATTCACGCTTCAACATATTTGACGTAATCAGCCTTGTTTATGTCCAGGGGAAAGCACGCACTTTCATTTCGGGGTGGAGTAACCCTTTAACGTGATCCTGAAATGAGAGTTTCAGGTTTAAAGACTCTTTTGGTGTGTGTGCAGGGGCTCTGCTGGGTCTAACACTGGTGCTGAATGGCCGGGACATTGGATCTGCTGTGGCTGACACCACCCTGGATCACAAGTGGGGCATCGTGCTGACGGTGTGTGGTGTGGTTCTGATGGACTTCAGTGCTGACTCAGCAGACAACCCCAGTCATGCGTACATGATGGATGTGTGTAGCCCAGAGGACCAGGACCGAGGCCTAAATATACACGCTCTTCTGGCAGGTTAGAGAAAAACTTGATTAATTATGGTTAAATCAGTGTTGCCAGATTGGATGGACGATTTCCAGCATAAAAGCTCACAAATACCCGCCCAAAATTTGAACTATCAAAATAATGTGATCGAATGTAAATCAGGGTTCATAAGAGACATTTTTAACTCCGTCAAATAAAATAATGAGAGTTAAAACTCCGCTCTATACCATACTTATTTAGCCTTGATCACTATACAGTTCTACATCCGTTATCGCGCTAAACACCCGTCACTCATCAAGTCTGTTTGCAGCCGCGACGTCAGCATCAGCACCGGTAGTCTGTGCAGTGTGCGTGTGTTTAGTAACGTTGTGATGACTGATTGGATGCGGTGCACACTTGGGCTTGTATGTTAACTAATTAGTCCATATAATTCATATGTTTGAAAACTGCCAAAATGACCCCAAACCTGCCCAAATTTTGTCCACCCGCCAAAGCCAATATTTACGCACAAACATCATCAAATCTAATAAATGCTAATCACATCAGTGTTAGTAATATTTTTATACCACAATTATATTAATTCATATTTTAAATTAGCTTTTATTTGGTTATATTTAATGTTGTTTCATATTGCTTTTTTTTATATAGTTTTCTGTTTAATTTTAGTTTAGATCTTTTTATGAAGTTGTACACAAGTTGTATTTATTATTTTTTTTTTAACACATTTATTATTTTTAGGTTATTTAATTAATTCCCTGAAATCTGTTAATTATTATTTATAAATTGTTATAGCTTATTATTATAATTATTTTGTGACTTTTATTAGTTGAAACAAATTAGCTTTAATTTATTTTTATTTCATTTTTCGTTTTAGTAATTTTCATATTTCAACTTAAACTAATCTGTTTTTGATCTGATCAAATTTGACAATTATTTCAGTTACAAATAAAAATATAGTACTAGATCATATTGTACCAAATTAAATCAATTCCATGAAAATGAGTTTTATTTTATTATTATTTATATAATATAACAGTATTTAAATATTTTGAATTAGCTAGTATTTTTATATTGTCAGTTTTTATTTTAATTTAATTTTTGTGGTTTTGTCATTTATAATAATTTTCATATTTTATTTTTTATTTCAGATGTAGTTTTAACACTAACCTAAACATTAATTTCAGTTTCAGTATATATTTAATGGAGTAGCCAAGGCAGGTTTCAAATTTCTAATATTTCCTAATATTTATATTGAATTTTATTTCTACAAAAAGAAAACTTGTACATTTTTATCTTAAGTTTTACCATATATACTGTGTTTTATTTCAATGACCAAACTCGTTTGTTGACCCATTGCTGCTGTGTCTTTAATTTAACCCCAGGTCTTGGTGGTGGCTTTGGCTACATTGTGGGTGGCATCAACTGGGACAAAACTGAGTTCGGAAGGGCGATGGGTGGCCAGCTCCGGGTCATATACCTGTTCACCAGCATCACCCTCGCCGCCGCCACGGCTATGACCCTCACCAGTATCCCAGAGCGACCTCTACCCCAGTCCCAGCCGCAAACCAGAAGCACCCGCAACCTCAAGAGCCCCAATCTTCCTCTGCCGCCCTCCCCACCTCCCCCTCCCGGTGCCGCTGCGGACCCGGACGACGAGGATGAGGACGAAGCCCTTTATAACAGCCAATTCTCCAATTGCCGCTATCAGGATCCATTGGGCCGCTCGAGCAGCGCCAACGCACGTCTCTACGCAGGCCTCACCAGCCCCATTTCCCCTTTGAGTCCTCTGACACCCAAATACGGCAGCTTCATCAGTCGGGATAACTCGCTCACGGGCATTAATGAGTTCGCTTCCTCCTTAGGCACCTCCTACATAGACAGAGTGTTGATTGAATGCTACACCGGACAGCAGACTCCGTTAGAGCCTGAGGCAGTGGCCCCGCCTCTTCCTCCGGGGGACACGCCCCCTCCTCCTCAAAGTCAGACGCTTGCCGAAAATGAAGTAGCGCAGCAAAACAAACTCTCGCAGCCAAATGGAGAGCTGTTGGCGACTGAAGCGCTGGAAGCTAATGAGCAAAAGCAAGCCATTGAAGCGTCTGAGCAGCCTAACGAGGGCCAGCAGGCTGCGTCCGGGTCACAGCGAGGCAGTGCCTCAGGGATACTGAAGCGCCCCCAGAGTCTGGCCTTAATGGAGGACCCGCTGATTGCTCCGAGCGCCACTTTGGACAACGGTCGTAGACGCACTGTCACCTTTAGTCAGCAGGTAGATTTGTCTGTGTGCAGAAATATATTTTCACCTTATTTAAACCTGTGTGCTACCTTTTGATTTTTCTTTTTTTTTTCTTCATAATTTTTTGCCAGCTGCATACATTTTGACATAGGTGTGTATTTTTATTGTTATTTTACTATTTCACCCGCATTTCCTTTATTAAATCTATTTTGCATTAGGTACAAAAATGTCCACATACATAAAACCCCATTAAAACTTTAAAAATTATGCAGTCTGTGTTAATAGCTTTTCATTTTCATTTCAGTCTTGGTATGGCTGTTTTATAGCCACTAACTATAATAACTATATAGTATATAGGTAGCCAGTTAATTTCTCTTATTAAATTAACCCCAAATGTATATTTAATGTAAATCCATTTCACATTTTGTTATATTTACATCAATTACTATAAAAATGAGTGTTATTTTAAGTATAAGTAGTGTTATTTATGGATCTTTATCACTTTGATTATTTTTTAATGTCTGTTTAACTTTCATTTATTTTATTTCAGCTTTAATAAATTTAGTAGCTAAACATTTTTATTTCTGTTTATTATTTTTGCTTCTTAATTATTCTGAATAATCTGAATCTATTTATTTTTTTATAAAATAATAGTTCTCCCAAACACTTTTAACAGATTTTATCATATAAATAAAAAAAAAAATATATATATATATATATATATATAAATAAATTTACTTAATTTACTTATTTTTATATTTGTATTATTGATAATTTGAATTAGCTATTATGTTTAAGTTTTCAATTTTTATTTTAATTTTCACAAAGCAGAGAGTAAGGCTGCGTACTTAAGTTTAAGCCATTTTGTTGTAATCTGCTTTTGTCATTTCATTTTTTTTGTATTTTTTTCCCCCACTAGTTGCACAGGCAATATTTCTAATTATCGTGTGTCATGCATTTTTATGCATACAACTTGTCGTTGTACTTTAGTATGTTTTTGCTCTTTTCCTAAGGTGGCAAATATATTGCTGAATGGCATGCGTTATGACAGTGACCTCAGCGGCACCCATGAAGCAGCAGACTCTCAGATGTCAATAAAGCTGCTCTGTACCGCCATCTACAGGATGCCTCCATGTTTACGAAGCCTGTGCACCAACCATTTCCTGGGTAATATAGGTTTGGAATTTCATTAAGCATATACAAAATGTCTGAGGCTCATCTGTGTTGTTTTAACAATAAGCACAAATATTACACACAGACTGTAAATAGAGGTTTTGATAACAGAATTATTAAGACCTACAACTGATCAAATTTCTTAACTACAATATGCTTGCATTATCTAACAATGCAGCACCAGGCCCAAACAGGATTTACTTTTTTTGTTGTTGTCGCTTGTTCATTAAATGTTCAATATATCATAATAATTATATAAAAAACACAAATACTATATAATACTAAAGTAAAACCAATTTTATGGAATACATTTAAATATGGGTTGAATGGATCTGTACTTTTATAGGTAACTAAAACATAAAGCAAAAATGTCCAAATCTTTGATCTTACACCACACATGTTATTGACACAGGTTGGTTATCGTTCGAGGGGATGCTGCTCTTCTACACAGACTTTATGGGGGAGGTTGTATTTGGTGGCGACCCAAAGGCCCACCACGATTCGGAGGAGTACAAGCGCTACAATTCAGGCGTCACCATGGGCTGCTGGGGGATGTGCATCTATGCATTTAGTGCTGCTTTTTATTCAGGTTAGTAAAAGCGTGACCGTACAAGTTCGAGCACACACAATGATGTAGTATTCACATTGCTTTCTTCTTGCAGCCATTCTTGAGAAGCTGGAGGAGCGGTTCTCGCTGCGTTCTCTGTATTTTTTCGCCTATCTGGCCTTTGGTTTGGGCACAGGGCTGGCCACTCTCTCCACCAACTTGTACGTGGTGCTGTCTCTCTGCGTCACCTACGGCGTTCTCTTCTCTTCTCTCTGTACGCTGCCTTACTCTCTGCTCTGTGAATACTACCAGAGCCCGCAGGTGAGAACACAAAATAATTCGATGTAAAAATAAAATCGCGTTCACGTGAACGCACTTATAATGGAAGCCTATGGGGCATGGGATCAGTAGAAACATTAATATACTCACTGTTTAAAAAAAATATCATCCGAATTAAACATTATTTGTGAACCCAGCTAAAAGTCAAGTCACTTTTATTTATATAGCACTGAACATTATCAAATAGGAGAACAAGGGAATGTTTTCAGAACGTTATATTAGTAACATTATTTTTGTTTGAAGTTAAATGGTTTTTAATAATGCTCTTAAGATGTTTAGCACAAAAATAAAAATATTTATACTTTGTTCATGGAATTTATTAGAGCAACCTTTAGCTAACATTTTTTTAAATGTAACAACTTTTTAAAAAAGAAAGATTCTAATAAATTAAATAGAATGTTTCCTTAATGTTCGCAATGCCGTTGATTTTAAACATAAAAAAAAAAAAACATTGACTTTATGAATGTGAAAGAAGAACATTTTAGCAATCGCATTTAACTTAATGGGAAAAAAATATTTTTTGCTAAATATTTTTGTTAGCTGGGAACATGAGCTTTGTAACTTTGTATATGTGTAAAATTATATAGATTTTTACGTAATACACAATAATACAAAAAAGTGAAAATATAAGGATATATTTGCAAAAAGATTTTTACCTCTAACGGCCTTTAAGTAATTGTATAATTAACAAAAATATATCTAAATACTAAATCATAATTTCCAAATGCATATTAATAATCAAACATTTTACTTTTAAATTTTACTTAATATTCTAATGATTTTTAGCAAAAATGTATTTTTTGGCTATTGCTACAAATATACCCACGCTACTAAAAAGTGGTTTTGTGGTCACAAATATATCAAAGATTAAGTAAAATTTAAGAAAATATGCATATAAATATTAAATAACTTGAACTTAGTTGAATATATGAAATACAATAACTATTTTATATATATATATATATATAAATGACAAAAAATGTACAATAACTAAATGAGTGACTGAGTTTTTGATGGATCTCTGTGAGGGTGACAATAGCTTTGTATTTTTCAGTGAAATGTCCTGGCTGATCTAAACTGGCCTTGGCCTTGTTTATCTGTTGATGGTCCTCATACATCATATGTACATTCACGCATGCACTGATTGGCCGGTCACATACATTACCCGCATGCAACTACTTTTCTGTCATTACTTTCATCAAGCATGAAAACAATAGAAACATTAGGAAAATCCAGGCAGTTTAGCCCAAGGCATGTCTGTGAGAAAGAGGATGTCCACGATAAGAAAGTCAACGTCCACATGTTGTTGTTCCTGCAGTTCTGCGGCTCCTCAGAGGACGGGACCAGGCGAGGGATGGGAGTGGATATCTCCCTGCTCAGCTGCCAGTATTTCCTGGCACAGATCCTGGTTTCGGTGGCGATGGGCCCTCTGACATCGCTGGTGGGTGGGGCCCAGGGCGTGATGTACTTTGCGAGTCTGATGTCATTTGTGGGGTGCCTGTACTCCTCACTGTGTGTGGTGTACCATCTGCCACCACCCGAGGGTGAGCCTGCCCCGAGCGAGACGCAGCCACTGCTGGTGCACATTTAGACCTGATCTCTCACACACCGGGTCCAAAATTAACACCCAGCAGACAGGTAACCTTCCTGGATTGCAATGTGAATTAATTCATAATGCAGAATGATAAAGCTCTTTGATATCAGAATCAAAGAAAAGAAATCCAATCAGTTCAAACAATAAAAGATCAATGACTGACACACATCTTCAAACAACGTCATCAGATGTTTAAACCTTCTTCTTTCTTTTATTGACTGAACTTCAGTGCACTATGTCTGGACTAATTTAACCCCCAAATTGTTCGAGGAGCAGAGTCAGATTTTGTAGGACACCAACATACGAAACATAAACAGTTAAATAATTCCTTTTTCAAAAGGACAAAAATATACATACATTGGGGGCCACAAGTCTGGGACTAGATTTACTTATTTTATTGCACACGAAACAAGAAAACAATTTTGCATATAAAGGATAATATAATACATTTAGATTATTGTATTTATATATATATATAAGTGCTGTCAAACAATTACTCACAATTAAGATCAGATAAAATAATTGCATCCAATAATTGCATTTTTGTTTACATAATATATGTGCATAAGTATATTTATTATGTATATATAAATACACACACTTGCATATATATATATATAGAGAGAGAGAGAGAGAGAGAGAGAGAGAGAGAGAAATGTTTAAATATATATATATAACAAATAAATTATAAATTAATAAAATGAATAAGAAATCTTTCTGATTCTGCACTAATTGTAAGCATAAAAACATTATTATAATTTTATTACAGTAAATTATACATATACAACATTTCCATACATATAGAACTTCACACACACACACACACATATATATATAAATTTTTGTAATTGAAAAACATTAAATTGTCAGCTTCATAACAGGCAAAGCAGACAAAAGTAATACTATGTTTTTGTCACTTACAATAATTTTTAATGGTTTCAGTTAAACAAGATGCAAAATACTAGTGACTTTTGGACCCCCGTGTATACTAAATTTCCCAGCTGTTGTCAGACATGTTAAAAGTTAATTTTGGACCCCATACACACAGAGCAGACCGCTCAGACTCCTGCGCTTGCTTCAGATACACCTTCCTCACCTTCTGATAAACGTGCGCAGTACTGGAGATGTGAGAGAGGGTAAAAGAACTGCGATTTTCACTATGCATCTCACTCGGATTTTAACGTAAGCATGCTGCAACAGCAACTGCATGACGGCAGGCTTGTGTAATGTGTGTGTGTGTGTGTGTGAGACAGGACGCGTGTTTGTGTCCATGTGATGCCTGACTACTTTCATCTGGCTTGTACATAATGTGAAATGTTTAGGGTTTTTTTTTTTACTGTCGATTCCTCACGAAGGATAAAGCCAAAACTGTTTATAGCACCCTGAACTCTCTTTATGTGGTTTCTGTTCAGCTAATTGTTAAAGTTCATTGCTTTTAATAAACGTAAACCCCTCTCACATATCCAAAGCAAATGTATCCTGTCAATGAACTGTTTGAAGATGTCACCTGTCGGTTTGTTTGCATGTAAAGCCGCATTGATGCCTTCCTGTAGGCCTCTGTTTCGCACTGTACCGCAGTAAAACAGAGAACACGTGTGTGTCTATTGGTTCTTGCATATAGCTTTCTTTTTAAAGTGAGCAGGCTCATCGTTCCAATACTAGCTAGCTACTACACACATCCTTAACAGTACCGATATTCCAGTAGCACTTTATTTTACATGCATATGTACTTCCCTGGTACACGCATAGCAAATATCTTGTAGCTACAAGCTATAACACAAGGTACTTACCTGTACATGTCAACAAATGAGAAGTGCAGCCATGCACATTTTTGTATTATTTGCACAAAAAAGTATTCTAGCATGTTTTTTTGCTACGTTTCTGGATCTGGGAGTTGTGTTGCAGTCTATGGAGGGACATGGCTCTCTGATATCATCAAAAAAATCTTAATTTGTGTTCCGAAGATGAAAGGAGGTCTTACGGGTTTGGAACATTTTGGGTACAGCCGTGTTTCTCATTTGTTACCATGCGCATATCCTTCAGGTCAGTCACTCATTTGCCTGTTGGTACAAGATATCGGCCATGTATGTACCAGAGAAGTGCACTTGCTGTAAAATAAAGTGCTACCAGTATTCCTGTCGCATGTTTGCCATACTGTAACATGGCTTGACACTGGTGGACGCTCCAATGACATATTTATAAGAAAAACATAAATAACGTATTTATGGTTCCCTTACTGAGCCATGTCATGGAACGCACGCTCTCATGCCTTCTTCCCTGTGGTCTCGCGTGATCGTTGTAATGACAGTCGTTCTTGTCATTATCAGGCAGAGCGGACGTTGAGGCTGGGGTGTGAGTGATCGCAATACGGAAACAGGCCCCGTGCGGAAGAACGAGCCGAATAAAATCTGGACAACCGATATGGACTCTCCACCAGAGCGCGCGCTCACAATTGTGCGCTTGTATTGCTAAGCATCTTTTTTGTTGTTGTTGTTGTTTTGTTCGTTTCGCTTTGCAATACATGCAGCGCATCAAACCTTTAAAAAACAACAGGTAGCAAGAAATTCATAATCACATTCTTTTCATGTGTAATCCACACGAGCATGTACAGATATCTTCCACTACGGAAACTGATGTAAGTTGCATTGTACAGGTTAATGCTCTGAGAATTAAACAGCTGTCACAGGACGAATGTTTTCTGCTGGAGGTGTCGGTCTGATTTAAACACGCACAAAATGAGACTGGCATGGTTTCTAGTGAATGCATGGATAGAGTGTGGAACGTTTAACCAGCAGGGGGCGCGGTAGGATCTCAAATGGAGGTCAAACTGAACCTGTTAAAGGAACAGATCATCTAGAAATTAAAATTTGGCGCACGTTTTACTGGATCCGGGATAAAGTTAAGTTTGTTTCTTTATGAAAACAGATTTGGAAAATGTAGCATTACATCACTTGCGGTGATCTGGATGCTCTACAGTGAATGGGTGCCGTCAGAATGAGTCTAAACAGCTGAAAAACCACCTAAATAACCCAAAACCAGGGGCCTGCTTCATAAAACAAGTTCATTTAATAAGCCTTACTTCTATTTTTAACAAATGAACTGGCAATAAGTCAGACTAACTGAAATAAACCCGACTTATTTGGTAAACTTACTTTATAAAGCAGGCCCCAGAATGTCTTGTGAAACCAAAAGCTGCATATTTAATTAAAAAAACTGATCAAAGTAACACTTCCTCGTCCAAAAGAAAAGCGTCCCCCTTTTGGCCTCTCACATCAAAATTGGCTTGCAAACTTAGAAAACATATTTCCCTCAGACAACTTTTTCACCGGAGAATAAAAAAAGTTAAATCTGCTTCTTATGAGAAAGTTTCTATTGGGTGACATAATGGTGCATTTCTCCAAATCTGATGAAGAAACAATCTAAGGGTGCGTAAAACCTTTAGCCATTTTCTATTTTTGGGTGAACGCATTCCTTTACTTTTTGCAAGAAGCCACTTTTACCCTTTACTTAAATTTGAGCTCAAGGTCAGTCCTCATGCACATACTTGGTGCATGTTCAATCTTGTTTTAAACAAAGAAAAAAAAAAGCTTTGCAACCCCCAGCACAGCGTTAAGAAAAGACCCGAGAGGCACTGGTTTTAAAAAGACAAGACTGTTTTTTTATTTATTTATAATCCTGAACCAAACTATACAAAGCAGTGGTCAAAAGCAACCAAAACACAATAAAAAAAAAAAAGGTTTCGCTTGAAGGACTGAAAGAACACCAGTACCAGCATACAGTTCTTTTATAGATTGTTTTTTTTTTTTCCTCATTCTGCACTTCCCATATAAAACACAATGATAAAACAAAAAACCCCAAAACTGTACATAAGGATAGAAAGATACAATCCTTTTAAATGCATATGGAACAAAAGACCTTCAAGATTTAAAAAGGGGTTAATTAACATGTTAAGAGGGCGGGCGATGTGTTGACTAAGGAACCCCTCTCATTTATATGAGCCATCTGTTATGTTAACTGATCTGCCAAAGCGAGGGATTAACTTCTAGCAGCACAACCAGGTTAAACATTGTCTATTAGCCCCTGCTTAAAACTCATCTTTGGTCTTTAGTGGATCAGAAAAAGAAAAAAAAATGTCAGAACCTTAGGCTTTCAGTTGCTTGTGTGTACATCCGCTGGTCAAATAACAGAGTAGAATGTGTGCTTGCTAAACGTTTGCTAACGTAAACGGTTTCCTTTAATACAGGGTTCTAATGTTGGTCCTACACCAATAAATAAGGTCTTACAAAAGGGGACAGGGTCATGATGTTATGGGCCTCAGTGCAATAAAAAGATCTTGTAGCGGCGAAAAGAAGGTCTGTGAAATATACAGGAAAGCACAAACTCTACTAGGTCAAACTGACCATACAGACAGAGCTACTGAAGGGCAGTGAGAGCTTTAGGCTTTGACCTCAGCCTCTGTGGAGTCGCCGTTCTCTTCTGTCTTCTGTTTCTTTGTTTCGACTGCCTCCTGAAAGCAGAAGGGCCAAGATTAGACGAGGTAACGATGACGGAAATGCTGTGAAATGCATCTGAAAGCTGAACACACCTCCTCCTCAGCTGGACGTTTCACGGGTTGCCCGTCTGCCTCTTCTTCAGCGCCGTTCTCCTCCTCCTCCTCCTCTGCTTCTCCTGCTGTTAAAACCCAAACAGATTTGTCGATAACCGGTTTCTGTACTAGTAAATTACGTAATGATGACGGAGGCCAACTCACCCTCCTCATCATCCCCACCCTCTTCGTCTTCATGGGCTTCCTCTTCCTCGTGTGAAGCACCGTTAGTCTAAAAACAGAAAGTACCGTGAGTGAAACCGATACCGGATCTGTTACATCACCAGACGATTTGGGGATTTACAAGCTAAGTCAGTGATTAAGCATCATTACAATCATTTTCAAAGTTTTCGGGAAGGTCAGTTATGTAAAAGTCATGTGCTGAGAAACCATGTGCGCAGCTTTGAAGCCGTCTTCTCAGAAGACGCATCTGTGTCAGTTAGTTTGAACCCTAAACAAAGAGCAGCACGATGAAAGAGGGGGAGGGGTACTCCAACACCTGCGCGGCGAGTGGGTACTCGGGGACAAAAGCCACAAGGCCTGCTGGGAAATACTCAACGCTTACTGTTCCATTTCCATTGGCAGGTGCGTCTTCGCTGCCATTTTCCTTTGCAGCCTCCGCTGCCTCCTCAACCACCTCCTTCTTCTCTTTCAAGTCCTGAAACGAAACAGAAGTCTATGGGTTAATAAATAAACTCCTTCCAACTATATAAACATTGCAGCGTGTGAGTATCTCATAGGTAGTAAAGGGGAAAGTTTGTTTCCTTGAGTTTCTTCCCCGCCCACGCACACAGATGAGCCACAGACCACACACACCAGCTGGCTGACTGCCTTTTAATACGCGTTAAATGGCAAACCACCTCAGGTTTCACCTAAATAAACACTTTTAGAAACTATGCATATTATTTATGCATTATATTTATTTTTTATAAATGTAGTACGAGCATCATGTAGTCACAATGGGTCACATTTTAAAAGTTCATCTCAACTCAATATGTAGCAATATGAAATTGTCAGAAAAGGTTGCATGCGTTTAATTGGATCTGCTTTTTTTAAGTAATGCTGCTCGTGTTTTTTGTTTCTCTGAAACGTGTTCCACAATAGATGCATTATAGAGACAATCAATTCGAGTTCACGCCTTCGTGAATTAACTCTATTGTTCCGACACACATGCCGAGGTCACTTAAGGTCATTTCGCGACGTCTTGCCCATTGCCCCTTTTATTCCCCGGTAAAAAAAAAAAAAAACGTGCACGTGCATGCGCGCTCACGCGCAGGGCTGGAAACAAAAGGAGGTAGGGCGCGCGCCAAGACAACGTGCTCGAGAGACTGGCGCGAACGATTACAGCACGCGGCGGCGATATTCCCGCCTATTCGAGCGGCAGGGATCAAGAGCCTTGACTTTATACACACACACACACACACACACTCAAAGAAAATAAAAAAAGTGTGGCTGATGGTTCACCAATTTACTTCCCCTGAACCCTCTATTTAACGTTAATAGGATATGACTAACGTTACATATGGGAATATAATTTCAAATTTTGTCCTCAAAGAGATTACGATTTATTTTTGAACGGAATATGCGTAACGGTTGTCTATTTATTCATTCATTTAAACACGATTCGGCGCAAACTGTGAATAAATGGGAAAATTACGGTGCCGTTATTCGAAGAATACTGTTTTAACAATTTATTCGTTAAGAATATTATTTATCGCTGATGAAACCTCTCATTGACTAGTCGCTTTTTCTCTGTTTAACTACCAGGTAACGTTAGGGGTAATTTCTTCAAATGCAATTTTTCAAGCAAACTTACCTTTGCGGTGACCTCAGGGGTGGTGGTCGTATCAACAGCGGTATCGGCCATGGTGGTTTATAGAGATGTTTCAAAGAAAAAAAAATGTCCGAGAAAAGCGTTAGAAGCGGTGGGATGAGGTAGGACACGGTCAGACGTGAGGAGGAAGAGTGAATCAAAACTGACTGAACCTGAGAACTGAAAGACGCGTAGAGAGCAGCGCCAACCTCGCTGACATCTGATTGGTCAGGAGCGTGGTAACGTAAATCCGTTATTCGATGTGATTGGAGAGGCGGCTGTCAATTGTTTTACGAAGACCCGCCCCCTCGCCCGCCTTACTTGTCTTGTTTTATTGGTGGAATATTTAATTTTACCTCTTACCCGGTCTTTTAAAAATGTTGTTATGAGTATCTAAAAGGTCATGATGATTGTTTTAGCTATTCTGGTGACTTTAATATTAATTATGTTTTTTTGGTGCCTTATATTCTCCCTCTTTGTGCAAAACTGAAGAGATAGCTAATAGAGTGTTTGCTTGTTTTTTAGCAATAATAAAATCAATATGTAAATTCACTGACACAACCTTCTTTTTTCTTTTACTTTTGAGAAAGATCTGATATTTGTGTGTTCTATTTTCATGTCGCTTTGAAAAACTGCAAATTGTTCACTATTTCCCTTTGACCTTTCTTTGACGTCATCCCTTGATAACTGTTTTGTGTGGTTGGAACCTGCCTCCAAGTCTGCATAGATGAATTTAAGCTTCTTTGGGGGCTTTGTTTACAGCCACAGTTTCATTAGCATGTTGTATTCAAAGGCCATTGTGTCCCAGATGGAGACGCACCAGGCAGCTGTTTCATTCATAATGAGAAGTCACACTAAGATGCCTAACATGACTATTTCAAACCATCATCAAGCATCTCAGGATAGATAACCAACTGATTTATGGCTTTAAAGATAAGCCATACAGTCATTCCGGCTTCTCTGTAATGTGAAGGCTAGCTTACCTGTTGCACAAGGAACAGATTAATGTTCCCTACTCCCCTATCAAAGGGTCAAAACCTCCCTCACATCTAATTCCTCAAACGAAGTAAGTACTCTTGTATACTTAACTATAAATTATATTCTTTCTCAGTGCACAAAAGATATTTTTTAGTCAAAAGTTTCCTCAGGATTTTCCTTTGCGCACACTGAGATAAAGACTCCCCTCCCCGTCTGAATCTCATCAGATCTGCCATACTGTGGTAACAAAGCCCACTTGGTGGTCACAGATGGTGTGGGCCTATGGTGTGCTCTGTGAAGGGTCAGCATGTAGTCTTTGTTTTATCAGATGGAGTATTATGCAGTACTAGACCATTGATTTAAACCTCAGCTTTGACTCCCGTGTAAACAAGAAGCTGAAAACAGAGATTTGGAGACTAAAGCTTTATTCAGACTAGGTAAATTTGTGTTTTGCGGATGTACTTTGTTTTCCACAACTTGGGTACAAACAGTTTTGACACTATTTACATACCTTTCAGGTGTATTCTAATGAAATATAACCCATCCAGAGAGGAATAGCCTATAACTGCTATGACTGCTATAACATCTTTTACTTTTATTGGCAATTTTGGCTAATTCTCTTGCTGTGGAGATTCCTGGCTCACTTTAATTTTGGATTTAGGCCTTCTGTGTAAAATAATAGTTTGTGGTTCATAAAGGTTCCAAAATGGAGTGTTCAGGCTCCACTCTTAAAAATAAACCTTCTTTATTTGCATTTATGTTTCCGTGAAGAAACACAACATTTCCATTACACAAAAAAGTGGTTCTTTAAGGTTCTTTTATGTAAAAATCACCATTTAGAGTATTTATTTTTAAGAGTGAAGAACAATTTTGGTTCCCTAAATAAGCTTTCAGTAAACAGTCCTTAAAAGAAACATTTTTTCTATGTGTACAAGCAATATTATAATGAAATAGCAGATGTTATTAGATCATAATCCCATCTGCATCAGTACAAGACAGCAGTGCCACTGGAAAAAAAGCAAAAGAATCCCATCAAAACAGCATTTAAGAAGAAAAACACAAGTCTTTATTGAAGAGTGGATGTAATTAGTCCCCGAGATGAAAGTGTTATATGCTTTCTTAATCTGAGGAGGTCTTAAGAGCTTGTGTTTGGATTGGTTTGGCAGTTTGTCAGAGTGGGTGGAGACGCATCAGACTGACAGAAAATGTATTCAATCTCATGAAGTCCTCGTTTGAGCTTGGACATAAACTCAGTCGAACATATGCACATAGAGGCTCTTTCATTGGGGAAATGAAGACCATATGTAGCACACACCAAAACAGCTGTCTGCTGCTGGAAGCCCACAATGTGTCTGCCGTACAAATCCAGACGAGTAACAGCCTTTTTTTTTTTTTAAAGAAAACACTTCTTGTCCAAGCATTACTCATTCCCTGCAACTGGAAAATGGGAGCAATCGTAGAGGAGAGAATCTTTGTTAGGTCATTTCCTGTAGTTTTTTTTCCCCTTCTTGTAGACCCACAGCCTGCCCACGAGCTAGATTTGTTTCCATGGATACTGGAACAATTCCAACGATTGCCTGCTGGTTTTTTAGTGCGCTCTTTGATGAAGGAAAGCCTCCGAATAACCAGAGATGGGAAGAAGAAGAAAAGAGCCAACACGTTCCTTTAATCCTCACATCTTCTTTCATGCAGTACAACTAGTTTCTTTCTTTCTTTCCCGGGACATCAAAGGACGTACTGTAGAAATATTTATTTAAAGATATATAAAGAAATTAGTCGAAACTCAATTTAATGTCATAAAAAGACAAATCGTCATCATTTACTTTCTCTCAAGTTTACTCCCAAACATTTAGTGTCTTTATTCTGTTGAACACAGAAGATATTTTGAAAAATGTGGGTGACAGTAGACATTTGCTTCCATATTATGGAAAATGCACAAAATGTACTGTTTTAATTAGTGCTGGGCAATGATTAATCGCGATTAATCGCATCCAAAATAAAAGTTTTTCTTTACATAATATATT
>JAUCMS010000012.1:4161715-4177440 GCA_032357445.1 Enteromius radiatus | reverse complement strand
TAATTAGTTACTTTTATAAGGCTGTAACTCAGTTACTAACTCAGTTACTATTTGTGATAAGTAACTAGTAACTATAATTACTTTTTTCAAGTAACGTGCCCAACACTGCTAGTTTGTTTACATAATCTTGCTACGACATAACATATACGCATATTATTAAAGTACAGACTGCTCCTTTCTCCTCAGTATATCGTGAGGAGCCATGGGTATTAATTTAAGGTATTTTGAAGTGATTTATTATTTATAAATTGCCTTTAACCAATCACCAAGTACCATGGTTTAGATAAAAATCTTCTTTATGTTTTACTAAATAAAAAAGTCATCTACATCTTGGATGGAATGAGGGTGAATAGATTAACAGCAAATAATTTTTTTTTTTGAAGAACTGTTCCCTTAGGTGTCTTACAAATGATTGTAAAATACAGGATTCTTAAATTAGGTTTCTTCTAGAATTAATTGGGGGAAATAACAATAGACACAAATACATGTCGATATCTATGAAATGAATGTAGATAACATCTCAGATTGCTTTCATGAGAAACCTTCATATTGCGATCTCTTAGCTTGATTAAGGCTCGACGAATATGAGAACGGGTCGAGACACTGATCTTTTTAGAACTTGAGATTACTGGGTCTTTCTCAGAAGAAAAATGAGAAATCTGCTCTTCATTTCAACTCCTTGCTGTCGAGAGGAAATACAAGTTTAATTTTCTGAAAAGACGCTGCAGGTAAATAGAGTAAGAATGTAATATCACCATACTTCCCCAAGCTGATTGATTACATTAAGAACTACAAACATTTACTGTATTGTAAGTCTTGTGGCTTTACAAAGAGAAATTGCACATTGGTTGAAGAAAGGTTTGAAATTCTTGTTTCATTTTGTTGACAAAGCCGGACAGAAATAGTAATCATATTAATAACACAAATTATGAATAATAACACACTCACTGTATATTTGTAAATACAATGTTGTATAAAATCTGGCAAATTATATATTTGGAATAAAAATTGGCCTTTAAACACATGTATTGAAATCTATTTAAAGATACAAATAGATAAAAGTACAATAAAATAAACACCAAGGGCCGGTTTCCTGAACAGAGTTTAAGACCAGTCCTAGATTAAAATAAATGTTAAGAGCTGTCTAAACTGGAAAAGGCTTGCACTGAGAGATCTTAAAATACATCATTGCCATTGTTTGGTCTTAAAATGCTCACAGATAATGCATTTTTGTAAGACATGTTTCTAAAAATGCTTTAAATGTCCTAAATTAGCAACGGTCTAGTCCTGGCTTAATCTAATTCCTATCCGGGAAACCGGCCCCAGAAGTGTATTTTGAATGTTTTCTTTACACTCTTCTGAAAAAAAAAGTTATGAAAAGCCAAATTGCCAATAAACTGACCAGTGCATGAATGAAACTGAAGCTTTTAGCTACAAACCACTTTTTAACAAATTCACTTGGCCATATAAACTTGCTTTTTTTAGGCTTGACTTGAGCCAATAACAGAAATAGAGGAGGAGATGGTGGAAGAATTTTCACTGGGAGAGTGTAATGTGTGCAGCTTATTTAGGCTTGTAATGCATAATTCCAATGAAATCCATGATTACAAACTTTAATCAGAATGCTATAGTTTTCTCCGCTGCTGAAATGGTTTTCGTCTCCATACAACTACGTCACATAATTTATTTGTACCCAGTCATTTTTTTTCTCACTCAATATCTTGTTTCTCTCCTTTTTTTAACCTTATTCCAGCTTCCTCAGCTTCATCTTGTGATGTTTTGCCTTTAAAATCTTTTAAATCCAGATCGGTTTTCCTTATGCATATCCAACCCTACTTTAATGTTATCATATTATTTAAACATTTCAAGCCTGGCTAAGAGACTCTTTCTGCTTCAAAGGTGCATGACTGCCTGACTTTATAAGGCACTTCCTATGTGTGCGTACGATGACATCATATCAACACTCGAGCGGTTGAATGTCTGTGTGTGCATGGTGTGTGTGTACAAGAAGCGGGAACTGGGAGGGATCTGGCAACAGAGGAAAGTTCACGGCCGCGTTTCTATCAACACAAGGCAATCTGAGCTCAGATCACCTCAGCTCTGTCTCCATACCTGATTGCAAAATGAGGTACATCGAATGACACAGAAACAAACCTTTATTGAAGTGACAATGGATACTGCTGCAGAGTCTTTTCAGGCGGACTAAACTTGGCCGTGTTAATGCATACATAAATTGAATAGCTTCTAATACTTGTGAATGCATGCTGTTGCATGACAGTTGCATACACATTTGAACACAAACCCACTGCACAGTTATCAATTCATTTGTGCATGTTCACCTGTGTGTGAATCGCTACTAGTACAGTGTCAGAAATCAACATTTCGTTCGCTCTCCTGCTGGAATGTGTGGAATGTTCTCGAAATTATAAGGGGATTAAAGTGAGTCGGCTCATCCGCGGCCAAATATCGGATGATAAGCCTGTTGGGTTCGGGGGCCAAGGCCAGACACAGAGATTTGCAACACTGTAACACAAGCACATTTTGTTCCTGCTGCATTCCTGCCTCTCGGCTCTGTTTGTTTAGCACTTTGAGTTTTTTTTTGTGTGGTATTGTGTTTGACCGTATGTATAGCTTCACCCTTAGTGTGCACGATACAATAGTCTCATGGCATGGAGTGAGCAGACAGATTTTATTGAGCACTTTAAAAGTATTTGTAGAATATATTGTAATATTTATTATGGATTACAGTGCAGCTCACTGAACAAATAAGTAAAACCCTTTTAAAAAAGTTATAGGGTTAGTTCACCCCAATATTAAAATGTCATTAATTGCTCACCCTCGTGTCGTTCCAAACCTGTAAGACCTTCATTCATTTTCAGAACACAAATTAAGATATTTGTGAGAGCTATCTGACTCTCCATAGACAACTAGCAATGATCTAAGTCTAGAAACATAGCAAAAACTGTGAAGTGGCTCAACTTCAGTTTTGTGACACTACAAGAATACTTTTATGCGCAAAGAAAATTTTTACCATTTTAGAGAATATCACAACATATACACATGCTTTCCCCTTGAATGTAAACAATACTCATTAAGTGACATATGTTCTTAAGTAATCTCTAAAATGGCAGGGGAGAAGTAAGGTAAGAAGAATGAGTGAATTATATTATTTTTGTTTTTTGTTGAGCCACTGATGTTGCATGGACTGTTTTACCAATGTTTTTACTATGTGTCTGGACCTGGGATCATTTCAGTTGTATTGCTGTCTATGGAGGGTCAGATAACTTGCCAAGTTCATCCAATCTTAATTTGTGTTTGGAAGATGAACGAAGGTCTTAGGGGTTTGGAACGACATGTAGGTGAGTAATTAATGACAGAATTGTAATTTTGGGGTAAACCAACCCTTGAATGTTGTATGGAATTCATTTTCTACTTTCTTAAATATTTTTCTTCATAGTGTTTGTAAAAGAGAGGCACATCACTCAATATGTCCTCATTAAAATCAAATTTCAGATGGCTTTTTGATTGGACCCTCAGCTTTAGACGTCAACAACAAAAGGCTAAAAACATGTTCAAAACAAAACTAAACATGAATGTCTTTGGTATTATGTTTGTCGTAATTGTAGCTTGTATTTAATGTAGTCTGGGTTGCATTTTCTGTTTTCTTCATGATTTCTATTGATGAAGGCAAGTCACGCAACTTGTTTAAGTTATACAAGCAGCAGATGAATTTACACCAAAATGCAAGTTTTGATTGGGAGGGCTTGCATGATTATAAGCTGCATTTTATTATTTGTATTTAGCTTTGAGTTCTTACAGACCTGACTAAAATCCCACTGTAAACGTGTACAAACAGATGAAGAGATCCCATTATCTCACATTCACATGGGCATCCGGATAAGGCTGAATCAGAGGTGGATTATGATATACAGCAGCTGTTATCTAGCCCTGCACAGATCATAATGAAGAGACATCACCCATATCCATCTATCCTGCAGACAATATGGGCTCCATCTCGTCAGGCTGGTAAATATAATGTAGCAGTAAAACATAACAGTGTTCCCTGTGCGTGCTTTCTTATCAGCAGTGGAGCCACCTTTATGTCTGTCAGACTGTTTTTGTGGATTTACCAGGCTGTGGGCCCTTATTTCTTCCTTCTGTGCATTAAATGTCTCTCTTTGCACTTCTCACAGAGGTTCTTTAGCCTTGTATGGTCTTGTCTGTCTGTCCAAATAACTCTTGACTCTAAGGACTCTGAACACTCATGCCTGTCAGCAGCCTGTCTGGTTTCAGGTACCTAATGTTTGTTCGTGGTGATGCTTGCCGTTTTAAAATATACTATGATTTTATATTTATTATTTCAAATGTATGGGTTTGTTTAAACCATGGCTCTGAAATAAGCCTCAAATAATCTGTTTCCGATTCAGTGTATTGTGTTTTTATTAGCAGTGAGGGAAAGGGGGATTTCAGTTTTAATAGCACTTTGCTTTGGGGAAGAATTAAGTTTTATAAAGGTAACAATGAATATGTTCAGGATAATAATCTGATAAAATAAATATAATCTGATAGAATAAACCTATTAATTGTCATTAAAGCAATTTAATTCACATATAGGAACCTGAGAAAATTTTATACCAAAATTTTATATGGCATTTGCATTTGAACTCTTCACATGTTCACCATGTTTTAAATTAAAACCAGGCAAGCGATATATGAATAAACCGCTCTATAAAAAAAACTTAGATAGGACCAAAAACAGTAAAGATTGGTGTATAAGGCTAATAATCCAAATTCTGTAAGTACAGAAATACGTGCTGTTTTTAATGAACATATTTTATTAAATATGACATTATTTTCCTTATATTGTTTTGATTGTCATTAACGGGAATTATTACATGCAAAATGTTCTGATTCTTATTTGTTGTCACTGGATTAGGCTACAAATTGAAATGCAAAGTTGTTTTTATGCAATTAAAATATATAAACAAATAAACAAGAAATCATTGCATATAGATATATCATTGCATTTTCATTTCATGCTGCATACAAGGCGGCGTTTGTAAGCTCAGAGCTGCTTTGTCTACAGGGGGAAACCTGTAGAAATGAGTTTGCATTTTTAATAAATCTAAAATTTACGCAGCAAACATATTTCGATTTTTATCAAAAAAAAGAAAGAAAATGCTCTACTCTAGAAGGGCTTAGCTGTTGTTATTGATTCTATTTGTCTACCGGAAGTTAAGTTTGGGCCACAAACGCAAGCATGCGTAGTAAAGTTTGTTTATGTTGAAACCATCTATAGGCTGTACTGAAATTAGCAAATTTTAGGGGTTTGACGTTTAGAATAATACCATCAATTTCATTGTGCCTAAAAAAGAGCTCTCATTTATAGTGAAAACGTGTGTCTGTGTGTGTATCTTTTATTATTTTTTTCAAATCAAACTGCATATGTATTATAAAACATATAGAGTTAGCAAACGCACAACACAGTCTTAGAGGGTAACATTAGCTACTGCAGAGCCTTTCACAGATAACAGCAGCGTGCGCACTGTGTTTAAATCCCGCCTGAAAGGGGCGGGGCTTGCGCGTCCTCGGAATACTGTGAGCATTTAAAGCACCGCGCACACAGAAGACCCGTTTGTGAACGAACATCTCGAGTGCTGTAATGAACGTCCTATAGCATCTATAGAGCTAAACTAAAGCTTTCCAACGGGCCTAACGGGATCATTACTGCATTATGAACTGTTAACACCGGACACCTAGAATCTGTCAGGAGATAAAGGTGAATTTTAATGCATTTAACGCATTGTCTATGTTTGTGGTCTCTCTCTCTCTCTCTCTATGTGTGTGTGTGTATGTGTGTGTACTGATGACGACAGTGACGTGTGTAACGATTTTATCAGATTCTGTGACAGGACATCTGATAAGGAGTGTGTGTGTGTGTGTGTGTGTGTGCGAGCGCGTGCGTGCGTGTTCAGTTAGGAGGGCAGTGCAGGAATAGTTCTAAAACATAATCAAGTTTATGTGTTTTTAATATACATTTATTTTAGATTTTATTATAGTGTTCGCAATAATAATAAATCATCTGACAAGACACGCGTGATGGCGTCACAATATGTGACATTAACAAACGTTGCTTCATTTCGTGTTTTTTTTTTTTTTCGTACTTTAAGAAATGTATAAGGTGTGTTTCGTCAGGTGTGATAGAGTGCTAGTGACTCATCCCGCCAGTTTGCGGAAGCGGACAGGTAGATCGGGTATGGTTGCTAGGAAACCACGGCGGAGGTGACAAGAGCGGGGTGTGAACGCGCGCGACTGTCTCTCCTTCATACCTTCTCACAATGTCATATCAGTGGTTTGTCAGGACGCAGATATTTCGTAATTTGAGGCCATGTACAATGACTCTACACTTTACTGCTCGACCTCTATTCGAAATATTTTTGTTCAGGATGATTGGCTTAAAATGGTTGTATGCACTTGTGTTTGTCTTGTGAATATGCACACATAGATGTGTACTAGAACCACTTTTGAAGTGCCCTGTATTTTAGGGTTTACCAATAGATGCATGCTGTTCTGTCAAGAACATTTAATTGCAAAGTCTATTTTTATAACTATTGGTATTATAATACCTCACTGACAATTAGGCACATTTGTAATCTAAAGACATAATGAAATAATGACTGTAGACCTTGTAGAGAATTTGGATTTGTCTCATATTTAATGAAGTCTGCGTAATTGATACTAAAAAAAGTGACAACTTGACAATGCATACATATTTAATAGTTCTTGCTTGTGGCCGTTATGCTGAATTAATGAATAAATGTGGTTATTCATCATAAACAAAATATCAAATTTAATAGTGCTTAATAAGCGATGTAGTTTCTGATTTTAGGAGTGAGTAGTTCTGTAAGATTCACTGTTTCTTTCTTGCACAATGCAGCCAAACGTATAGTTCAAGATCTCAGATTTAAATGAAAATAACGGTAGATTAATAAATGTTCATCTGTCAGTGTTTTATAGAACGGTTCATGGGGTTTCATTTTTCACACTTTGTTTATTTAACGTCTTTGCAACACGTTGGCATTGTCTTCCCGAAGGCATTGAGAAATGTCTGTGCCGGACACTAGGAAGTCTGCCCGTCTTGCACCTGTTGTGAGAGGAAACGCTTGTCCCATGGGGTTCTTTATCACAGATCAGGTTGCATTGTGTGCTCATAGTGACCGTATCCAAGGTCCAAAGCTTTCAGGATGCATGACTGCTTGCATTTGTGAACCGGATCAGGGATGGTAGACAGAAATGCACGTCCCTATTGACCCCGTTTGATCACATACTCTTTTATGAAACGGCAGTGCATTTGCTTTCTTTGACTAGATTTTACTCACAAGCAATCTGTAAAATGCATGATCTTGATTTAAATTGCAATATTCCACGAATGCACCTGTCGCACTGACTTCTGCAGAAATGCATTGAATTATGCGTTGTGTCCGACGCTTGCAAAACAGCCCTGCAATAAAAATGTTCTATAAAATGCTAATTGCTGTTTAATTGGGTACATGAGTTGTTTGTATCTCTGGAAGACTGTCGTAATGTTGGTGATTTGATAGCTTGTGAGCGTGATATGTGTTTGTAAGCTAAAACCAGGATGAACCTTGCCTCCAGGTCCATCACTCGTCACGTTCTCAGGGGTGTAAAGCTGGTTTCTCAAAGATCAAAATCATTTTACTGGATTCTACTCTAGAAGCTATTGCTTTATACCATCTCTAGAGTTACATCTTATAGTAACACTAGAAGCAAGTTCCTTTAAGTTGTGTTCTCAAGGCATGAAATTTGAGACTCATTTGCATACATTGTTTGATATTACTGTACATGGCTTCCTCTGTGAAGGAAGCGTTTGCACGGGACTCTTAGAAAGTCGTGCTTGCAGACAAAGTTACACAGCATTTCATCGAATGCAGCAAAGTGATAAATCGTGTGCTGCCGATGCATCCTACAAGACTGGATTGAGTCTGTTGCGTTTTGCAGTGTTTCGTGTGTGTAACATCTAAGAGAGCATTCCGTTTGGCTCTGTCCTCGGGGCTTTTGGGGGCATAAGTGTCGTTTAGTGCTGTCAAACTGAGCGCTTGTCATACCACAGGCTGTGAAGCTCAGCAGAGTGTTGCTCAATGTTCTTTTCTGAAAGAGCGCAACTGGAGTCCCGTGCACATGGCTGACTGCATTGCAAAGCGAGAAGACGCGAGGAGGAGGATGGTGTGCTGATAGCCCAGGGCTCACTGCTCCATAAACAAGTAGACAATGTCTCAGTTCTTCCACAACAACCCCAAAACCATTGCAATGATCTCAGATTTGAATGTTCATATGGTCATAATTGAGGTAATGATACAATTTTACTGCTCAAACGTTGCTCTTTTATAGCTTAATGGAGCTCTTGGTTGCATTTCTATCTAGCGTTGACTTTCTCGTGGACACAAATGAGACAAAAGTTAGGCACAAAATATTCATATTCATGTACATTGCCATTTTTTTGCAATTGTGAAATTTACTATAGTTTAAATATGTATATATATATATATATATATATATATATATGTACAGTAACAAATTATTATTTTTTGATTGCATTTTTTGAGTTTTAGAGGGTATCTCAGCTTGCAAGGCTTTCAGACGGAAAGATTCAGGCTATAGATGGAAACATTGTTTTTTTTTTCCTATTGGTTTGCATTGTGAGCTCAGTGTTGAAAGTCTAGATAAGTAGTAAGAAAGAAAATTTGAGAAGCAGGATGCTTCAGTATTTAGTCTTATTGCTGCTTTTGAGAAACACTTGAGATGTTTCTGAGATTTATGCTCTTGTCCTCTCATGGCTGTGTTTCAGGTACAGGCCAGCAGCTGCCAGCTTGGCAGGAGGAGCATTTCCTGGCCTGAATGCGAACCGACTGCAGCTGGAGCATGTCCACTGCAGGCTTGACTGCCCAGGAGATCTGTTTACCCGCGCAAAGCCTATTTCTGCGGGACAGCCATTGGCATAGCATGGCCGGAGCTAAGCCCTCTTGGAAATACCATGATCTACACAAGTGAGTGCAACACTAAAAGCACAAGTGTGTTTTTTTCGTGTTGAGCATGGATTAGTTTTACAACTCCCTGGACATGCTCTGCATGACTGAGCAGAAAAACAGGAAATGGCTTGTGATGTTAATGAACCTCGGATTTTGTCTGATTAGGTCTCCTGTTCTTAATCTACAGCTTATATTTCACCATTGATTCTTCTATGGATTATAACATTCAGTCCCGGCAACAGGTGCTGCCATCATATTCAGGAGAGGAAAGTAAGTTACATTACAACAAACATTTCACCATTACGACAACTTCACTCAAATTTACTCACAGTCCTTTAATTACAAACCTGTATGGTGTGATTTAAAGCATCTTTCTTTACATTTATTGACATCTCAGAGTGGCCGTAGACAAAAGCACCAAACAGCAAAAACCCCCCAGCTAAAATAGACTTTACAACATGCGCTATTTTTTTGACATAAACTATATTCCATTTAAGAGCAGTGGATGGGAAGGTTTTTAACTACACATTAAATTTCAGTCTGTTTCTCACATAAAGTTGTTGTGTGTCTTTAGAAGACTAATTTTGTGAGATATGTGATACTTTTATTTTTAATTTATCTTTTTTGGAGACTGAAGAGGTGATTATAAACAGCCTATGGATAGAACTGCGAAATAATCTGCCAAAAAAAAGCATATGGGTTTGCATAGTAGTAGTGTTTACCAATTCCATAAACTCATGCACAAAATACTTGAGAAAGATCAGAAAATAGAAAACAAAGTTGTCATAGGATGAATCAAATGTGCAATAATGCATTGAAATCTGATGTTTGGATAAAAGCATCTGCCAGATGTAACGTTAAAATAGGGATTATTTGATTATTATTATGACTTGAGAAAGTCATAAGCTTATCATTCACCTCTTTTACATTGATGACAATTAGGTTTTTAGGTTTAATCATTTGCATGCAAGAACAATTTATTCATTTAGATCTTAAAAACTGCTATATACTCATTCTCTGCTACCTTCTTATTCAAACAGAACAGCGGACTCCTCTTCAGTCATCTAACAACCCAGTAGGCCAGCCCTTGCCTCCCAAAAAACCCAGACCTTCCCAGCTCACCTTGCACACGGACCCATTCACATCCAGCCCTGGCGAAGACGACCAAGTGGTTCCCTGCTTTCAACGTCTAACGGTATCTGACCGTGTCAGTCCTCCACAGACGCCCAGCCGAGTCACCAAACCCCTTCCCCCGATTCCCGGTTCGGCAGAGCTTTCCCCGGATCAAGCTATGGACAGTGAGGTAGAGTTCTTCAATGGAGATGACAATCGCTGCCTAGTTTCCGAATCTTGCTCAAAGCACTCTTCGTTCCGCTATGGAATGCCTAGTCGGAGGAGTTTCAGGGGCTGTGGACAGATAAACTACGCATATTTTGAAGGTCCAGCCTCCCTGCAGAAGCCACAGGCGCAGCCGCAAAGGCCGAGGCAGGAGCGGGAAACCCAGCAGAGGGAACAGGAGCTCCGCAATCACCACCACCACCAACAACAACATCAACAACAGCAGCAGCAGCAGCAAAACTGTCTCCGTCAGCAGGAACGTACGCAAAGAAAGCTGCGGCGCTCCCATTCTGGCCCAGCCGGTTGCTTCAACAAACCCACTTCCTTCCGGCTGTCCAGTCACCACCGGAATACGCAAGGCCTGGATAAACCGGAAGTCCCTCCCAGAGTTCCTATTCCCCCACGACCAATCAAGACAGGAGACTACCGCCGCTGGTCAGCTGAAGTCTCATCGGGAGCCAACAGCGACGACGACCGACCTCCGAAAGTACCTCCTAGAGAACCTTTATCCAGCGGTAGTTCCCGCACCCCGAGCCCAAAGAGCCTTCCAGTGTACCTCAACGGGATCATGCCCCCAACCCAGAGCTTTGCCCCGGACCCTAAATATGTCAGTCGTGGCCTGCAACGACAGAATAGTGAAGGTTCCCCATGCATTCTGCCCGTCATGGAGAACGGCAGGAAAGCAAGCACCACGCACTACTTCCTTTTGCCGCAACGTCCGTCGTATCTGGACAAACATGAGAAGTATTTAACGGACAGCACGGCGAGTCGAGGCATGGATGCCTCAGATTCGAGTTTGGACTGGGACTGTCAAAGCAAAAGGAAAACGACGCACCAGATAGACTTGGTATGAAAAAACAGGGCACGTTCCAAGCCAGAGACTTTTTCCGCTGCTTTGTCGCAGCTTTGCTCTAGCGCTCCGAGCGAGTTACATATGAATTGCAGTTACTGGGATTTGTCTTGTTTTGGAAACAAAGTTCTAACAGTTCTCTTAGAGCGAGCTCGGAAATTATTTTGATGTTGTTGTTGTTGTTTTTTTAAAGTTCATTTCTATGTGAAATGTAAGTGTTGAAATGATGGTGCAGTTGTTTGGTATTAGCTGGTCTGGTACCTCCATAATTCAGTGTTGTACATTTTCGTAGTCTCATTTTATATCGCATTGAAGATTATTTTTATGTCTCGCGACATGTAGTTGAGCATGTTCGTCTGATCATAGGGACATAGGGTCAGTAAATGCTTCTTTACGTTTGTGTTGTCCACCATATATGAAGTATAAAATCAGCCCGGCTTTTTCATGGCCGGCATTTTAAGTGAAGGGTATTCCATCTTATTGCATTGCACGCTGCATGCAAGCACGCAATCTGACACATGCACACTATTTCGCAGCTCTTCTGTTAGACTAATGCTCTCAGCTTTTTTCAGCACACTCTTTTGTATGCTTTTGTTCATGTGGCCTGTCTGTACAATTTGTAGTCTTGATTGTGTGTTACAAAAGAACAGGCTAAGTATTGCTTTTCTGTTCTAAGTTGTGTGTGTGAGTGATTTGAGAGCTGAATGTGTTACATTTGCCCAGTTTTGGCACTGCTTTTAAGCTTTCATAAGCTGCTTAAAACGGCAGCTGAAATGTTGCCCTCTGAATGAACGGGAGTATTTCCGATCCCTGGCTTCTCGCTGAGGTGTAGTGTGTTTCTTTGTTGCACAAAAAGCAATACTTGTAAAACCTGTGAATGAGTTTCTCTCCTCTTTTAAAGCGTTGTCTCCACGTGAAGCTGTGAGCCATTGTCTGCGAAAGGATTTTCTCAAGTACTACCTCCCATTATAGTTCTGCTTCTTCTTAAATGCCTAACAAAGACTCAACAAAAACGATCTCTTTGACCTACACATGTCCGTACGAGGAAACGGTTGCCCCAGATCTATATTTCTTCATGTTTTGCCCATTCGAAACAGTCAGTCATTAACACTTCCTCAATGAAAATGCATCTTGAACCGATTTTTAAGAGCTACGTGGAGTTAAAGTCCATGTGTGGCGCGTTTGGCTGAGCTCACACATACTGATCTTCCTGTTACTGTACATGCATTCCTGTTAGACGTGATTACAGTGGGTGTGGGCACCAGAGACTTTGGCTGCTGGCAGCTGGTGAATGAGATGTTTTATTATTCTATATTGTTTCCAGAACCATCGTGATAACTCAGTAAATGTAGCAAGTGCCATGCAGTTTAAAAAAGGGGAAAGTAAGACTATAAAGGCATGCTGTTTGGAAGCTATGAGGTCAAGTACAGCTTTCCACCTCACACGATTTTGATGCCATGGTTTTTACACTTTATTTGACCAGTTTGTGTATCAGGAAATGTTTACATTATACCTTGTTATTTTCCTTTAGCAGTCTTACTTAAAAAAATGAAATGAAGGCAAATTCAAGAAGAAATAGACATCTCTGCTGTGGTGTGTTGTGTATGTGTGTGTGTATGTGTGTATATATATATATATATATATATATATATATATATATATGTGTGTATAAAGCAAAGTGCACTGAGAAAACAGTATGTTGTGATGTGTAAAAGTATTTAACATCGTCCTCTTACTCAAACTGAATAGTTTTTAGTCTATTGTATCCTATAAAGTAATAAAAAATAAATACTTATTTATGAATCAAGTTTGTCTTTATCTGATATTCTGTTGTATTTTGTTCTCTGAAGTATGTCGTATCTCTGAGAAACGCAGAGATATAGCTGTTATGCCTGTTTTATCACATCCACGCCCCTGTGCTCTGCCTCATTACTATTGGCCTGGCTCCAGACAGGAGGAAGGTGAACTGTACTTTTGCACTTAAAAAACGATCTTAGATCAGTTCTGTGGTTGCCTTCTCAGAGATGATGGGTTGGTTTGAAGGGATGCATGTCTCGAAGCGGTTTTACAGGGCACCATCTAGCAAACCTGGGAATTACACACATAGACCGGTATTTTCTGCCTTGCTGATCGGGGAAAATGCTGTTTCTCTGGTCTTCATTTTTTTTTTTTTTTTTTTTTTTTACGTAAAAGCCTTGGCTGAAATGATAAGCTGCTGAAATGAGCAAACAGTATATCCAATATGTCCAAAACAGATTATTTTAACACTATGTTATGTATAGAAACTGAAATGAATTTATTTTGTGCCAAAATGCTTTGGATGAAAGAAGCAAGTGAAAGGAGTGAACAATATGTTCCAATTTAAATAATACATTTTAAAAACTAAAATTAACCACAAATATGACCACAGTCTGTTATTGATTAGCTTCTGGCTTATGGAAATTGACATTTGAATTACTTCTGAACTGTACGATTTCATATTACTGTGATGAACCTATTAACTTTTCTACTCGACAAATTTGGCTCAGATTACAGGAAATGAAGTCATCCTGTTCACCTTTAGTTGCATTTACTGTTTCTGTTTAATAGTGCGTTTTATATTACAGTCATTATTTTTATTAGATTCTTACAATAAATAGCTCTATTTTTTAGTTTACTAAATTGATACTTTAATAAACAATTTTAATAAACTAGTTTCAGTTAGTTGCCAAGGTGATATCCCTTATTTTTAATCCCTAAACATGTCCATCTAATATTTATATTTTATTTAAGGGTATTTTAAAACATCATATAAGGACATAGTGTACAGAGATGATTTTGTGAATTATATATTAAACTAATATTGAATTTAAAATTTTCCTTTTAGATCAATATATAATTTTTAGAACATAGTCAATAAATTTCGTGAGACTATATATATATATATATATATATATATATATATATATATTTAACTCAATCTCATTAAATTTATTGTATATGTTCTAAAAATAATAGTAATGACACAGAAAAGTCATTGAAGATATATTTCAGGTTGATTCACCTCACCTGTAAAATGGAAATGACTCTGCAAACCAGTAATTCAACTCTTAAAAAAAAAAGATAAACTTCCTGATTAATCACAACCTGATCAAAAGAAGACAATAGGGAGGATCTATGGTTAAACCACATACTGTACATTAAGGTCCAAAAAAAGCAAACAACTAGTTTAGAGGGCCCCGACTGTACCACACTGTCAACCCAGCGAAAACATTCACTTACTCACACATGGCTACTTGGCTATATAAGGACTTCTATCGTTTTATATAAAGCTAATTATAATTACTACAGACTAACCCAAACTCACACCCTATCCTGCCCCTCAAAGATTTTTTCCACTTTCTTTTTATTCTTTACCATGTTTACAGCATTTTAATAGCCTAATTGGAAACTAAATATAAAATAGTACGTTTTTGATTGATGTTGAATGTTAGTTTTAAAGTTATTGTAAGAATGACTAACTTCCTAGTTGGCTGATGTTAGTTGATTTATTTGTGCTTTTGTATACTCAGAAAATGGTGCACTATGATTAGAATATCATTTTATATGTCCATAACAGACCAGCATCATCATACAGGTGTGGCGTATGTGCATACAGCTTCAATTTAATGACATCTAGGGAGTGTTATCATAACCAACTATGTTTATTTAGACAATTTAGTGAAGTTTATAAGAACAGATGAACCAATCTGTGCAATCAGCGCTAAAAATATTTACACTTTTTCTTCATTATGCAAGTAGTAAGGCAGTACCTTTATGTGCTTAAACGTGGTATATTAGATATATATTTCTTATTTTCAAATCCAGCTAAGACTAAAAGTTTGAGATGGACTAACCTACTATTTACAAGTAAAAGCATCAACCAAACCGGGGAAGGCAGCATGGTTTATAATTAGGTCTTATAGTGCCTCCTAGTGACCATATACTGACATTGCATCTTTCTTTTGATGAACATGGTGTTCAGTGTAGTTAATAAATAGTAATACACATATGCTTTATTTTTCTGGACTTTCTACATACATACTGTATATCCAGCACAGTTGTTTTCACTATAAATATGATTTTACAAAAATATATTAAATGTGCTTTCTCAGCTTAAACAAGCAAAACCCCTCTATGATAATCCATAGATAAAATACTGAGTATATTTTCAACAACTGTACTAGTTGGTTAATGTGATGGAATTGTAAATAGATAGGAAATAATGATTGCAAATGTAATTACTAATAAAGAATCTTTTGGCATTTGTCCTCTTCTCTCTTATTTCCCATTATTGTTGCTGATATTGTTCCTATACAGTAAGTCAGTTTGCTAAATAGCCTATGTTAATGTAAAATAAATATTAGCAGTTTGCGTTTACTTGGTTGGTTATGTCCTATACGGGGAGGCTGCAGACTTGGAGCAAGGCAGATCTACGGCCCTCAGGCAGTTTCACGACCCAGGCAGTTTTA
>JAUCMS010000012.1:4128896-4147400 GCA_032357445.1 Enteromius radiatus | reverse complement strand
CCTCGTCAGTGTTTATTGTCTGTTCTTGCTCAGTGTTCTCGATTAAATCCATTTTGCATTCTAAGCTCTGTGTCTCCAGTTCCCTGCCACGCTGAGAGGCGCGGCTGCAACACACAACCACGGCTATACATCGTTACATATATACTGCCATCAAGATGATGTCTTTCATGGGAAGTTTCATGGGTTTCTTAGACAAAGTGAATGTGCTGGTTTGGCCAGCAGATCTGTCTCCTATTGAAAATGTATGGCTCATCATCAAAAAGAGTGCTGTGTGAAAACAGTGTAGTTCTAGACTAAATGTAAATGCTTTAATTTATCTCACTCGCTAAAAAAAAATCATATTCATAAAAATTAATTGCAGTGTAATGCAAAAAATTACGCAAACCTGCAATAATTAAATATGTTCATAACACAAATGTATCTAATCCCATTTTATTAACCAATGTCTTTGCTGCTGACCTTTGATGATCCAGTTCAATCATACTAAAGCAAAAATGACAATTGTGCTTGATTGTTGTTTAATTGCTGAAGAGTATTAAACCTTTTTCTCCTGTACTCTACTGTACAGATGTGAATTTACTTTTCTTTCAGTCTGAGGTGCATTCATTACACCTTTTGGTGCAAAAGTAACTTAACACATTGTTTTCCATAAAAAGTAACTAAAATGTAATTAGTTACTTATGTAAGGAGTCACGCAGTATTGCGATGCATTACTTGAATTATGATGAAAAATTTTAATTTTAAATTTAATTTAAATTTTTTATTTTAATTTAAATTTTAAATGTTTTAAATTTAAAACATTTATATTTAAATATCATAATCTGAACACATATTTAAATTAATTAACATATATATATATATATATATATATATAGGAAAAATCTAAAATTATTAGACAAAAAAAGAATGAGCAAGCTACTTCATATCAGCGGATCATATAGCTCATTTATATTACCTGGTTATTTCTTAAGCTGACCTTAGAATGAATTCACGCCATCTGAAAATGTTTCTATTATGTAACACCAATAAAAGGGTGGTATACACTTCAGTATATGTTGCTTGCTATAAAGGAATTAAACAATTGTGTAACATTTATATTTTCTGATCTCATAACCTAAAATTAAACAAGGATAATTTCTCAGTTTTTTTGGTTAGCTGATTTCTGGTTCTGCCAAATCAATCCAGATAAAGTGTTTGCAACAGATAAAATGAATCACTTTCAGTGTTGTCCCCTCATTCATCTTTTAAATTGTGCTCTATTGTATTGGTATAAGGAAATTTAGTATCACTTTATTTTGATGGTCCCTTTAACGTATTCTGTTGATTATAAGTAACATTGCACCTACATATATCTACTAACTCTCAATAGAGTGCTAGCAGAGTATGAGTAGACTCGTAGGGTTAGGGTTAGTTGATATGTACTTGTAAAGTCACTTATAGTCAGTAGAGCATCTTTTGGGAGACCATCAGGATAAAGAGTTAGCAGATATTAATAACAGAGTCTAGTAATATTCTAATAAGAGTTAGTTGACATGTAGGTGCAAAGCTACTTATTGTCAACAGATCGGGACCATCAAAATAAAGTGTTACCGGACATTTTAGCACCATCTGAATGTGTTGGAATTTCAACTTGTGCTTAAGCTTATTGGAAAAATCCTAAACATGTAATACAAGGAGCAAAATGTGAGGCATGCAGGTGACCTGTGATCATCACTAAACCTTTTTTTAAATAAAAAATATGTGTAAGATATTCATAATGTGTTTATTTATAAGTATTGTGGTCTGTTAGTGGCACCACATGCCCACCATGATAAAACTATGACAAAGACATAATGCTTAAACGTACAATAAGATTCACACTGGTCACAAACATGAGGCTTTCATTCAGAAGCACTAAGACTACGTCCTTCAGACTACATTTTGGATGTCTGCAAACCTGAGGGTTCAAAAAAAAAAAGTGTTTATCAATTGTTTATATTCATGTTGCTAAGCGTCAGCAGTAGGTGTAATATGATGAATGCAGCCACTAGGTGGCGGTTCTGCTCTACAAAGATCTGTTTTATGTTAGGGTTAAGGTTTTGGTGTATGCCTGTTATTTCCACACTTTTCACACTGTTGGTCTAACAGCGTAATTAGCATCAAACCAGCTTAGATGATAGGCTTATTACCATTTCACTTTAATGTATTACTACCACCATTACTGTTTTGTGAGGATTCAAGGTTCTAATCATTAAACTTGCCTAGGAAAGACGAATAAGTAAATAAATGTATAAAACAGACACATCATAGTGCTTTGATTCAGGGCAAACCAAATGCATTTTGTATGGTGCATCAGCGGAGAAAGTTTAGCTGAAAACTCCCATTCTTTTCACTTCTTGGCTGATGCTCTTGTGAAGATCTCATGCTCCTGTGTACCATAAGACTAGCTTTTACGGCCATAATCATCCGTGACTCTGCTGCTAAGCTTGTTCGGTTGAGCGGATGAAATATACCAGAAAAAAAATAGAATTCCTCACTTAAGGACAAGGTTGAAAACAAGCAGGCAGCAAGATCTTGATGATACTGCTGTAGTGTGTTTATACATGACAAGGATATAAAAGAGCATGTGCCAAATCTTTAGATATTTGGAGTACATTTTTTGATATGATCATACTAAACAGTTATTTGATAATGAGCAGATGAAAACTTCTACACACACACATCATTTATATATATAAATATAAATATATATCGCTTTTAAAACTTATTAAAGTTTTAGGCACTGATTTAGAAGTGCATGATGTTTAACATCCATATAATAATCAAATATCCATTTAACATGCAATAATAAAAAGTTTATTATATATGCTTTTTAAGTGAAAAAAGCCACCTATGTCCTTCACTAAAACTGGAGATGACTGAAATTATTATATGCCAACCATTACACCATGATTGATCTGCTTTTATGCTTTAGCATCTCAGTGATGTGGTACCCAGTGGGGTAGAAAATTGTCTTTAGACAAAAGGCTAAACACACAAACAGCACAGATGGTCCTCACAACTACAAACTACATTACATCACTAAAACAATATATAAAATATGTTCTGAGTATGCACAATTCATCTTATTAAAAGTCATTTTAACATCAGAATGATTTTGAAACTGATATGTATACGTGTGTACAGGTGATATGTACTGTATATAGGTCACATATGTATATAGATCAAGACGAAAAAGGGTTTAACACCAAAAATTAAAAGTAGATAGGCAGTTTTTTTTTTTTTTTTTTTTTTTAGTGGTGCATTTGTTATAGCCTATTCCAAAGTGACTTGAACACATGACCTTGTATACTGTCCAGGAAGACTTGTGACAGCAATATAATCTTTGCTTTGATGGCTCAAAAAAAGAACAAAGAGTTATGTAATTATAACTTAATATAACTGATAAGAACTGATATACACCTGCGTTCACTGTTTTAACTGATAACCTTTTTTAGTTGTGTGATTTGTTGTCTCATGCAGGGTGAAGTTCTTGCCTCACATGTCAGGGATCAAATGATCTGTTTCATCTGTTACGGGCTTGTGGATGGATTCACTGAAACTAATTTGGATTGCGTTCCAAATGAATCCTGCCACTTTCATCATGGGTAAACAGAGATTTTCCTTCATTCTGGTGAAAAGAGGGATGTCTTAACTGATTAAGACATGCCAGTATGTTTATCACATGTCAGTAAGGTTTGTAAAAGTCTCATGACTCTCTTATTTGAGAGCAAAATGTAAGCTTAGTCTTTGATGTTTTATTTTACAGGCATTACAGATGAGTCACTTCTATGTCAGAGGCTGCAAACAGAAAACTACACAATACTGCATTTTGTGCATTACTCTAAACACTTATATATATATAAGGCCTTATTTAAATGAGTCTAATGGAAACAAATCATTCTTTTACTTAATCAAATCAGTGTCAAACTATTTAGATTTATTTATGACTGCTGCTCTGTTCTTGTACTGTATGATTCACTTTTGTAGCACTTTTCTTTGTGCTTTTTGAAAAGATTTTTTGAAAATGAGCTTTCATTCAGTGTGTAACAGCTCCAAGTGAATGAAAACTTTATTTAATTTAAATCAGGACTCGCAATACCAAAATATGAACCTTGCGTAATGCATAATAGGGGCACTTTGATATAATCCTTTTCAAATGGCCAGCTGAAGTGGTTTTGTTTGTTTGTTCGTTTTTTGAAGGTAATGCAAACAAATCATTCTCATTAACTTTATCAAACCAGTGTCATTTATTGCAGTCTAAAGTGAATTATTAGATTCATTTTAGCTTTGAAAATCCTTAGATTTGTAACATTGCAACTTATTAATCTTGATGTAAATTTAGTAAATAGCTTTTATCCAAATATGACATCCATAAATGTTGCAATTATAAAAAGAAGAGAGATTCCAGAGACGCCACGATCGGATCAGTGTAAGTGGCCTTATATACATAGATTTGGAAACAAATCATTCTCTTTGACTTTAAAGGGCTTTATGGATGTGAAAGGGTTTTTTTTTGAGTTGGGCAGATTAGATGAGCTCTCCGCTCCTCTTCATAATGTGCCTTTAGCTGAGAGGGGCGGTCAGGCCAGACAGTGGCAGCAGAGGATAGTCACACTTCATTAAAGATAAGAGCTCTCACCCCTACGTTTAAGAAGGATACTTAACTCACTGTGACCTCCCTGCTGGGTCACGACCTGATCACACTCTGGAGTGTCCAGACCCTGTTTGAGCGGGCAAGTTCAAGAGGTCAGGCTCCTGTCTGCAGGATGCAAGATGATCCTGAGCCTGTCTGTTCGTCTGAAGTTTCTGTGAATTCACAAAGAAGTTTCTCAGAAAAACAAGGTTGTGTTCCTCGAAAACATACATAAATCTAGTGAACGGAGTCTGAGGTAATTGTCAACTACTGTGATAAACATTTTAATATTTTTATTCTTACATTTTATTGTTTATTTTTCACAAGGGTTGATAAGTTTGAGGCTTTTTTAAAATAAATACACTCATATATTGCTACTTTGTCATGTCACAAATTTCCTAGAGTGCAGTTGCATAGGGTAAATAATTTCTTACTCGTACCATTTCTTATTTTAAAATCATAAAACTTTGTTTATTTTCGTGTTAAAATTTTAAATCTCAGATTCGTATGTATCTGACAAGACAGTGTTCGTATCTGATTATTTAAAAACTGAATAGAATGGGTTCATTTTTAAGAAAATTGCAATTTTATCCCATCACAGGGATGTCAAAAGGGGTAATCAGGAACCCAGCAGGATCTTAATTTGGGTCAATAGATCTTGATATCAGTTTAATTTCCATGGTGTTCTGGGCAGAGCAATGACTCCTTTATTGAGGATTTGCCTGCTACAATTTATATTGTAACCTTAAAAACCAACTATATTTGGTTTTTATACTAGTATTTGCATCACCTTGTATGTAATTTATCAAAAAAACAAGAGGTTTCATATTGCATTGAAATACATGAACGTAATTCATAACTGTTGTTTTTTCATGAGCATGTTACAATGGAAGCATGCTCTTTGGTTGATTTTAGTCCATGTTAATATGAATAGCTGGATTGTTTTGCTATCGGATTCAATTTAATAGAAGTTGCTTTTGATAGAGTGAAATGTGGCTGTGGGCCAATACGTCAGTATCTTATTAGTGCAGGGTATGATTGACGTATAGCAAATATGTGCTACTTTTTACCGTTGCTCTCTCTAATCACAGTCTAAAGAAGCACTCTGACATTCCATATAGATTTATACATATTAAAGGCAGATTCTTTTGAAATATCGTTGTATTTAAATGCCAAAGACAGGTGATAAGGTGCTTTTAGGTGATAAGGTATTTTGGCACTGAAGTTTACCAATAAGTGTCTAAGACGTCTGCAGCTCGCCTTGATCAGCCCCCACATTCCTGTTCTCCTTAAAGAGTCCCCTCAAACATGAGGGGTTCTTCTCCACTACTTCAATCCATCTCTGCAATCCAGCGGGCCTCCTACTGCGCCTACTCTAAAGCCTGTCAGAGGGGGAGTCTCCCGCTAGCTGCATGCGCTTCTAGGCATCTTAGTATGTACTTGTGTCTTCAATATAAAGTCTGCTTGCTTAGGATTTGCAACATCTACTTTTCAAAAACTGCACATGGGAGAAGTGAAACTCCAAAACAATGTGAGAACGAGCTTGTTGCAAAACACGTCCTCGCTTTTCTGTCGATTTCACCTTTCACCAAGAAGTTTGCAATACTTGTCTGAGCGCTCGAACTTGGAGTGCATGATGTCTGAAGAAGCAGGTTTAAACAGGGTTATGGGTTCGATTTGAATGCACTGTAAGTCACTTTGGACAAAAGCATCTGCCAAGTGCATAAAAATGGCAAATTTATAATACATTTAAATGAACACCAGGGCTTTGCAGGGTTTTGTATTTGAATTTGATTATAAGATGAAGCAGTACCAATTAAAGCAGTTTAAGGATTTATATTTTAGTTTAACTCTTTTTTTTTTCTGTCCCGTAACCTTGCACTTTGTTTTGCAGTATAGTCAAATAAATAAACACATACTTACACACACACACACACACATATATATATATATATATTTTTTTTTTTTTGCTGTTTATGTAATGTTATGGCAGCACTGCAAAAGTGTATTAATTGTTTTTTCAACCTCAGTCTTGTTTCATCATACATTATAGTTTTCCATTAATATTATATACATATGAAGAGTTCATTTGAAAACAAACAAACAAACAAAAAGAAAAAGATAATTCAGTTTTTAATAATTTTCAAATAATTCACATTTTTATTGTGCATTTCAATTAATCTTCAAACTGTAGTTTGATTATTTCAGCTAGGTTAAAACACAACTTAAAACAGCTAACTAACACAATAAAACTCAGAAAAAACATGAGTTATTTAGGAAAACAGAGTTGTCTGTTTTAGCAAATAAACTCTTTATTAGGGAGCGTGTAGTGCTGAAACCCTGTTGCAATTGTTAGGATTTTATTATAATTATTATGATTCTTCCCTAAAACTGATAGTGCAGCTTAAACCGTAAGCCCTAGAAAGCTGAAACTTGGTCAGATGGTAGTAGTCATCCTCGCTACTCCGGCACAAAGAACCGGCCCAATCGGCCTAACAGTGGGAAAAAAATGCTGAAATTTTTGGCCATAGCTATTAAACCGTTTTTCGTAGACTCACCGTTTTCCTGCAAAATCGAGCTATATCCGTAACCCACTTTTATGAACTAGTCCTAGGTTTTTCACACTGCAGAAAAAATCTTTGGACACTGAAAGTGCTTTTCATGTTTGCTCATGGAGTCATTATAAAATCTCTATTATAACATTTATTTAAGGTTTGCCATTTTGCTCAGACACTTTTTAACAATTTTGCCAGATAATCATTACAGTGAAACATGAAAATAACACACAAACTCTTTAAACGTGAAGACTTGCAATAACTGTCACCTTTCGTTTATTTCAGATATCTAAAATTGCATCACTGTGTGTGTGTGTGTGTGTGTGTGTGTGAATGTATGCCATTGGCTGTGTTTGTATTAATATACTGTAATAGTTTAACCATTTCATTTCATTTCTGTGTGTGTGTGTGTCTCTGAGCCTATTGTCCATGTTCGATGTGCTTTCGATGTGTCAGCCATACACCCAGTTGTCCCTATTTAATCTCAAAGGCCTTAAAAATGCTCGAACACTGGTAACTGCTGCTTGCAGCTATATTATATATATTTTTTCTCAAATTAAAAATTTTGAATTTTTTTTTCTTCGTTAACTAAAATAACACTTGTGAACACTTATTATTTGTACATTTAAAGCATTAGATTAAAAGTATAACTAGTAGAAGTCAATGAAAATTTGGAATGGAGTTGGAGATCTTGATTTAATGTTTGATATAGCTATCAGCTCCAATCTTGCTTCTGTAAAAATTGTTTATTTCCTCTTGTGTTGAATTTCATGTGTCTCATTCCTCTTAGAGAGAGAAATAAAGTCAAACAAGCAGCGACCCTGTCCACACACACACACACACAGAACTCTTAGCAACACTTTCACTCTCTTCGTCTGATAAAATAATTGTGCTTGGGAAGCAATAACACATTGTGATAATTCTCAGCAGATGTGAGCATGCCTTAGCAAGTTAACAAGAGTCCGTGGGGAGTGTGGACAGCGTGAAGGAGAGAGGAAGAGGCCTAACAAGCTGCGGTTTTGTACTGGGTTCCCCAGTGTTTGTTAAACCTGGCAGCAAAGTCTGGAGCTCGTCCAGTGTCTATATACACACTCAACAGATCCAGCACCGGTTATTGAACAAAGACGGAAGATTCCTGGAGGTGAGAAAATGACCACAAAAACACATTTTACACCTTAAGTAAACTCACTTTTTTGAGTATTATGAAACTAGATGTATAATAGCCTGGTTTGGTTTGATTACGGGACTTAGAGATGCAAGTGGAAAATTCAGAACATGAATAGATACATTTTCTCATTGTTTTGGCCTTTAAGTAAGAGGCTTCATGTTAAAGTCAAGAAACAAACAATGCAAGTGTCCTGGTAAATAAACAGTATCAGATATGATATGATTCTTTATGTGTTGTTCAAGCATGCAGGATGTAAAAGTCGGTTTGCAGCATCTTTTGAGACATATAGTTAGCCTATATCGCCTGCTAGTGGACATGCATTCTTCTGCACTTCATGGGGTGAATTTCCCTTCAGTTCAGAGAAGTTCGTGCTTTATTTCAGCAAAATTAAATAAATGATGCATAAATAATCCACAACTGTTTAAAAGCTTTATTTCGATGATTTAGGTATCAGTAGCTATGCTTTGCATGTGATTGCCATGAGTTGCATGCTAGAAATCTGTGCATTTTTTAATAGGCTACTTTGTTTTTGTGTACTTTTTGAATGATTCGGGTCCTTTTATAATCTTTCCACTTTAAGTGAAATTAAGCTTGACATTAAGCCACTTTATTCACTCTTTAGACAATGCTGTTTCAGCTAGGATATTAATCGTTATACTGTTTTTGTAAACTTTTAATGAACGATTTTAGAAAACATTCCTGGATGCTAGTTAAATATGTTTAAAGAAATAACAGACATGTAAAACTAAAATATATTCTTTAAATAATCGACTCCAGGATTACCTATAAATTATCCACGCTCAACTCCACCGGATATTAACTTTAAAGTTTCGTGTTTTCATAACATTATCCATGACATCACTTGAAAGAAATCTGGAAAGAAATCTGAACATTCTTTTTCTTTTGCAGGAATATCATTGCTTTGACGTTTTCTAACAAGATTCCAAATGGAACTAATAGTTCTGCAAAGCAGTGTAAAACATTGCTCCCAAAAACCGAGATGCTTAAACAAACTCAAGAATCTTTATTTTATTATTATATTTCGTTATATGATCTCCAAAGAGGATTTATAATTTGGAGAGTCAGATAGCATGTATCACAAAAATAAGTAGAGAGAAGTAAGTAGTTGTGAAATCTGTAAAAAATCAAATAAATAATAAAAAACAAAACAGTTCAAATCCTAAATGATTGTTTTATTGTTACTGACAGTTATCAGCATGCTGCATCTCTGACCTGCGCGCAGCTCAGCAGACCCGGACACTGAGGGTCAGAGCTCCGCTCCCAGGCACCAGGTCCTTCTCTACCGGCGCATCTGCATGTGAAATCGCCATTTCACCCCGCCACACTCCCTAATTGTTGTAAAAATTATTTGTGAAATTGCTTTCCACCAGGAGTGTATGCCACGCCAATTTCCACACAATCTCAAGAGCGCTGCGGTCCCACAGAGCTGAACACACGCACATCCTTTCAGCCTAAAGAATCTGGAGGATTTTGATCATATATGCGGGTTTTCACGAAAACAACTTACACTCTTAAAATGAAGTTTTAATTATAGAATCACAAGGGTTTCCCGACCAAAAGAAGGATACTGTCATGCTATTTAGAAAAAAAGCATCTGTTCTGCTGTTTTATAGTACCTGGAAATTAAACAATGATCTGAAGTATTTTCTGAAACATTACATCTCCATAGAAATATACAGTCAACTCACGAACTCTATAGCCTACAAATAAAAGTTATTCTTGCTGTAGAAAGAGGGTTCATTGTTGAGTTTAAATTTCTAAACAAACAAAACGTTATTTCTGACCAATAATAATAATTAATAATTAAACCATGCAATCTGTTTTGATTAATTTTCATACTGATGTCAATGTTTCAGCCATTTATTTATTTATTGAGACTGACCCTCTCAGTCTCAGGTGTGCAGTTTCGGATACACTCTTAAAAAAATAGCATACTATTCAGATCCTTGATTTTTTTCAATGATATCGCACTGTAAATCGATGAATTTCTGTCCTGTTTCTCAGTTTATACAAAACAAAAAAAAAAACAGTTAATTAATTAAGGAATGCCACACCACGAATCTACAAAATATATTAGACTATGAAACACGTGCAAGGTTGAAATACAAGATTGCAATCATTTTACAAATGACTGTTACTGCAGAACGTGTTTATAGTGTCACACAGATGTCCTACTGCAATGGCATATAAATGAATGGTATTTATTTACTTTAAATTCCTAGTGATAATAATAATAAAAATAATACATAGCCTATTATATTATATCACGTGTTTGAGAGAGAAATGCTAACGTTGGGTCTCCTCAGTCCAGAGAGAGTCCAAAGCATTGAAGTGACGTTTCAGTTCAAATGACAGATGAATGAAAACTCTTTGTAACATTTCCTGTGTTGGCTTAGAGAGAAAGTGGGAGGGTGGTGTGTGTGTGTGTGTGTGTGTGTGTGTGTGTTTTCTGCAAAGTTCCCCCGGATTGGACGGCAGGTCTTGGGCATTACCCTTTCTCTCCATGATGAATAAAAGAGTGCTGGAGAGCCTATCGTTACGCGCGTTTCCTCCTCCCACTATGTGCGCCAAAGTTGGCCACTTAAACTCCTCTCAGGCAGCAAACAGGAGCTGTAATCAAAACTAGCAGAACCTACTCTCACTAATATTTACTCACAGTTGCTTCAGAGCACATTTCATGCTTTCCTCTGCTCATCCTGCTGTTGGTTTTTGGTATCCACTGTAAGAACTTTTTTTCTTCTTCTGCACGTTTGGCATTGTCTGCTGGTGTGTGTTTGGATTTCTTTTTACATTTTTTGGACCTGTTACAGTTTCCACGGCGCAAACGACACTGGAGCTTTCTGTGTGATTGATTTCTTTAATTTATTAGTGCGCGATTAAATTGTTTGGGGGTAGCTGGAATGGCTACTTTACCAGGAACAGTTCCTCGAATGATGCGACCAGCACCAGGCCAGAACTACCCACGAACCGGATTCCCGTTAGAAGGTACGGAAACGTTCTAATTATTCTTACTCTTAGATTAAAAAAACACACACATTTATTACTCATTTGTAACTATAATTGATAAAATATACAACCTATTTAATATATATTTTAAATCCTTTTGAGTGAGATATGTCACACGCGTTACAGATGGTAAAAAAACAACAACATGATCGGCCTGAGTGGAATTTAAATAGTAGGCTAATTATAAGACAACTTTTTAAAACAACAGAGACCCTGCTTATGAAATTAGCTGTTTTAAATAACTGACAGCGAACCTTCTTTCATAATCGTGTCATCTTGCAGACGTCTGGGTAAAATGTTGTGGACGCTTGCGCATTAAATGGGAAACTCTTTTCTGGATCGAGTGAATTCGTGCTTAAGAGCAGTTTGACGAAACCCTAGCAAACCCACGAATCCTGCAATCTGTGGGATTTACTGAAGTATCTCGCAGCAGTGAAGGGAAATAAAACACACAGCTGAGAGCTAGCTGAGAGCTGGCTCAAAGCATCGCACTAATATTTGTGTTGCATGACTGGGAATAATCGAGGTTTAAAGTGGCACGTCTTTAGTGCCTCTTGAATGGCAATTAGTGTCCTCAAGTGTTACATCCTCTCGTAACACATCAGATAGACTGATAGTAGGCTATAGAAGGATTCTTTCAAGAAAGATGAGATTTTTGGATTAATTCTGCTCCAGGCTTTGATTAATCGTTATTCGTATCTTCCAATAAACAGAAAACCTTCGGCAAGAATAGTTTTCAAAATCTTCTCCACATCACGTGATAAATAATATTATCTCATGTGATTAATCGGAATGACAGCATGTAGATGATTTTTTTTGGTGATAAATCCTGTGCAAAGCCTGCATGGAGGACTCACTTGCAGGATTTCTCACTCAAAACTCGATGACATTAAATTGCTTACAAGACGTAAAATGCACTTTACATTATTGATCATTTTTGCATGCGTATATTCAACGCGTAATTCCATACGCAATTGCATAGTTGCGATGGATGTTATAAAGTGTCACAATCATATCTGATACGTTGTTCAAACTTTCCTTTTGGGCCTGGATGTTTTTACACAGTCTCAACGCCTCTGGGTCAAGGTCGAGTGAACCAGCTCGGTGGAGTTTTCATCAACGGAAGGCCACTGCCAAATCATATTCGACACAAAATAGTGGAAATGGCCCATCACGGCATCCGACCTTGTGTGATCTCCAGACAGCTGCGGGTCTCACACGGCTGCGTGTCCAAAATCCTCTGTCGCTACCAGGAGACCGGTTCCATTCGTCCGGGAGCGATAGGTGGAAGTAAACCGAGGGTGAGTGATAAATGTGATGAATTATTAAATAGATATCCATCATAAATGCATCTGGAAATGATAGTAAACGGAATGCGCATTTCTTTTCTTTTTTTTTTTTCATCCACATTTTTTGTTTCTACGCTAAAGCAAGTTGCAACGCCCGACGTTGAGAAGAGAATTGAGGAATACAAACGCGAGAATCCAGGGATGTTCAGCTGGGAAATCCGGGATAAATTGCTGAAGGACGGGGTGTGTGACAGAGGCACGGTTCCTTCAGGTGAGGCCTCTTCCGGTAAGCACCATTTCATTCTTATTGCCATTAAGAGGACGTTACGCGCTGCACAGCAGCTGCTTAAGATATACATTAAGAAAATAAATCTGTATATTCGTTTTTAATTCATTTTGGAGTTTTTTTTTTTTTAATTCTATAAATGAAAGCAGATTTTTAGTGTGCATTGTTGTGACTGTTAAACTTGGCGTTACAGTGATTATTATCTCTCTTTATAGTTAGCTCCATTAGTCGGGTTTTGAGAGCTCGTTTTGGCAAGAAAGATGACGATGACGAGTGTGATAAAAAAGATGAAGACGGAGAAAAGAAAACCAAGCACAGCATCGATGGGATTCTCGGGGATAAAGGTCAGAGGCCGTTACATTTCTCATCATGTGCGTATAGATGCGAGGAAACGTGGTGCGTAAAAGTAGTGCTTTTTTTTCCTCTCTCTTTTACTCGAACTCTCACGGAAGATGTTTTTGAGGTGTGGATCAGTTGTACTGACAGATCGTGATGGACTGGTGCTGTAATTGCTGCTGTTGTTGCAATTGATATTTCATTAGGCAGTTATTTGAAAGGGACAGATGTTGCAGTCCTTCATTCTCGCCAGGGGGAATCTGTGCGCCCCCTTGGAAAAAAAACGGCACAAATAGCTCTCATTATTCATGCTGCTAGCTGTTCAGTACTTACTCAATTATTTATGTGAGCCCTGACGTCAGGTATTTAGCCGGGTAAATTAATTTGTGTGGCACATTCCATTTCCATCGCGTTTTAACGACCCCCTAAACGACAACTGACAGTTTGACCCATTTGAGAATCCATGGCAGTTTAAGCAACTACATTATACTAGACATGTGGACCCCGTGGAGGTGACTTGTTTTGGCAACATTTATTACTATTAATAATAATAATTCTTATTATTATGATTATCTTCAAACTAAATATTGTGAATTAAACGCGATGATATTTGAACTAATTGCATGACAATAGCAATCCGAAAATGTATTAAAGGCTGGCCTTCATACTGAAAAGGCATAATTTAATTTATCGTTGATATTTTATTTTAGGTCATATATTTTATTTGTTATATTTAGGAATATTTAATTAAACAAATTTTGGAATTAAAGCTTACTTTTATAATTCGAAATTTAATATAATTCTAAATGGTAATGTTTCAGTTTTGCACGATATATATATATATTGTATAATTGAAAAAATTGCAATATTTCATAATTGTAATATTTCAATTATGCACGATGCAAAAATAATAATACAACATGACCGTTTCGAATTATGCATAAACATATATTACATTTTAGGATATATAATTTTAGATGTATAGCGGATCACAATACCTTTTTCTCTTTTTCTCTTTTTCTAAACGTGGTTATATGAACAATCTCGTTTTAAGCCTTTGTAACCTTTAGACTGAAATACAAAAGAGAACGGCTCTTGAACCGGGCAGCAAAAAGAGTAACTGGACCGGTGACCCCCATTCAAAGATCCCAGAAAAGAGGGGAAAACTTTGTACAAAGGGTAGTAAAAAAAAAGAAAGGCAGATAAATTATTCAGTGCTCCCTGCTGGTAGATAGTTTTGTAATATGAAGGAGCGTTTACAATTGTAAGCTCAACATTTCATGGTGCAAAACGGCGTCTTTTGTGCGGGTTTAGTTGCGCGTAACTGCGCTGTTGCTTTACGACAAAGTAAGGGTTTTACATTTACACTTATTTAAATAGTTTCTTTAAAATAATTGGTATACAATTATAACTATATTTTACAATGGATAAATCAATCAGTATGATTAAATAAATATGTCTATAATAGCATGTTATGTTTGTGTTCCCTCGTAAATTATGCCAAAGTTATACGCTCAGATGACTTTTGTATGCATTTAAACATAGGCCAAAACTGATATTCGTTAATAAACAAATGCATAAAAAAACCATCTCTCTGTTGCTGTCCACTGGTTGTGGTTGTTCATTTGTTGGGAATGTTGTGAGTGCGTCATCTCTAGGTTAATTATTCCATAAATCTGTCGTTTATAGTGTCTCATCTTCTGCACAACACACGAATCCACTGTTAAATTCTTTGAAGGGATTCTTTAAGTTTACCATCCGGATAACATTTAATAATGTTAAGACTTATTAGAGCTGCTGTGTGTTGAATGGGCGTCTGTGTTGCTGAGGAGTGTAATAGCTCGGAGGCACCGGTAAGAAACACACTGATCCTGCAGCAGCTCTCGCGCCGGGGTTTCGCGCACAAACGTAATGTAGAAGAGCTTTTAAGCCCTGATTAAACTGAGTCCCTTTATTTCTTTTCACTTTCATCTCTAAACGGCTCACAGTGACTCGCCCAGGGCGTAAATTCATGAGATTTGGAGTTTATTTTACATGATATTTATTTATTTATTTATTTATTTATATAAGGTATGCAAAATACATCATTTATTACATGAGGTGTTAAACTGATTTCAATCTAGTTCACCAGAAAAGTCCTCAGATTTTTACTTACTTGTTTTGGCATACAATACTTATTTATTTATTGTGTTAATTACATAGAATTAATTATTGTGTTAATTATGTGTGTGTATATATATATATATATATATATATATATATATATAATTATATGAAATATATTAAATTAATATAATATTATATTAATATTTTGCAAACTTTTAGGGGTTTACAAAATACATTTATTTTTTATTTATAAAATAAAACAAATGAAAAAAGGTCAGACTTTATAATTATGTTTATAATTATGTTCATTTGTTTTGGCAAACAAAATGAATTTATTTATTTGCGTAGCACGTAAGCAGTTAGAATCTGGTGGATTACTTATTTATTTATTTAACAAAGTTAATCGTTTGGAAAACAAACAGCATACAGTAAAACATTAACTGTGCTCCCCATACCCTGAGATGATCTCCGTGTACATAACCTTAATAGCCTTAACTATGACTTCCACATTTGGTTTAGTGGGCATTACAATAATAATAATCTTGTGCACCTGCCATCCTCGTTACGGAAATAAAAAAAAATATGATGAGCGACAGCAGAGTTAGCACAAACCTGCCAAACTTAATTAGTCTTTAATGGGTTCCAGCCGCGCGCCTGACAACTCACCTGGTGCTCTTTTTGTCTGGAGGAGCATCAGTTAAACGCGACCACGCGGCCATTTGTGAGAGTGGCACTGGACACTTCAGCAGATCTGTGGATTACCTGAGCTTTCCAGACTAATCAAACAGACTTCAGTCAGGGGGTTTAAGAGTGTTGTTATGGGATAATAGTGATAAAAACCTGTAGGAGAGACGGATGTGAACGATGCGCAGACTCGGTTTTACTGTACGCAGGATCTCAGTGATATTTAGAAGAGAACAAAAATTCATAATTTTATGATGCATCATGTGATAAGCGCGAAGAATATTCTTAAATAGCTTCTTTTTTTAAAATATATGTATTTTTGGCGCCCTGGACGCGCACAGGCAGGGCATTTTCTCTCTTGCTTCACATTTATATGAAAATAAAGCAGATACTTTCAGACCTAAAGCCGCACTGAAAGAGAAGCATAGGGAGACATTTTAAACAAATCCGTCTGGGATAGAATATGTTACAGGGACACACACACAGAGAGAGGAAGATTAAGTGAAAGTAAGGGGAAGTTATTTAGCTATTAATATTTTTTCTCCTCAGGCGTCGAGAGTGACTCCATCTGCACTTTCTTGCAGCTATTTTGGCTGGGCTGAAATTGTGGGAGACCCAAATGTTGGGCAGAGATAACATAACCATCAGAGTGTGGACCATCACTGCATTAAACACGGATTAACCTCTTCTCTCCCGTCACCCTGTCTCAACGCAACTCGAGAATTTGACTGGCGAGGGATTTTCTTTAGTGTATAGAGTCCAGGGTTTAATCCATAAATCAGCACTACAGTAACAACAACAGCTATACAGTTATATACGAAATATCTTATATATTTGATTGTTTTATTGATTCCCCTTATGCTCCGGTATTAAACATTTTTGTTGTCAGGGATAATAACAGATATAAGCTCATAATAATATTACACTGAAGCTAGTGATTATAAAAGCTTGCGTCCATTTCGCTATTGCACTGCTAGTTGCTTAAAATCCAGATAAAGGCAGTTCTAATTCCTGGAACCAATCAAATTTACCGAACCAGATGCAATTGACCATGATTTGCATTCATTGGTGATGCTGACATTCCATTGCCAAAACAACTTACTTTAATGAATTAATGTATTTATTTATTTAGAGTTTTTTTTATTTCTTTCTTTCTTTGCACACTTGCTTACTATCATAATAGCAAAAGCAAATTTCACCCTGTAAAATAATATGATTATAGCTATATAGCCTATTTTTATTTCGTAAACTGAGCCCTATGGCACGACTGTAAATTTAATGCTAGGTGATGAAGTGATCCAGACTATATTAGCAATAAGAAAAAAAATGCAAACAATTTGGCTGGTGTTTTAATGTGGCTTTCATTGACTCCGCTGTGATGCTTAATTGCTCTCCATACGGGGATTATAGACTAGTTTACAATGAGCGCGGATGACCTGTGAACTCCAGACAGGGCCTGAATTTGTCAAGATGTGACTTTTGATGTGTTTCAGAGATGTTTAAAAATAACCAAAACGGGTAAGGATGATGTGAATGAGGGCTCAGGCAGTTAAGGGAAATTGAGAAGCTTATGATCTTTGATCCGTGGATGTCTTTTGCTTATCAAAAACACTTGAGACGACTGCAGTAGCTACAAAGCGACTTCATATTACCGCTTGACTGTTCATTAAATGCGGTTTGCCATCTGGGACGGTGTAAATCTCCGCACAGATGTTATGGAGAATATCATTCTCTTATATCGGAGAGAATTCTTGTAATAGCGCGGTTTTCACTCCCCAGCTGTTAACCGAGCGCGCAAAAGACATTTACGCACGTAAACGCTGTTTTATCATCTGCTCCGGCTAATAACCAGAGAGGATTTCATTTTTCAACTTTTCAAGGGCTTTGGAACCCAAATGTAATACATGAATCACACACAATGTATCTGCGCGGATGTGTGCTCGGTTCTTTGTGCGTAATTCCCTCTCCGTGCGAGCAATGGATATTGCATTTGGTGCGTTCGTATCTGGTTAATGTTTGTAATGGGGACTTAAATACACAATTGATTCTGACATGTAAATTGTCATTTCCGTTTTAGCCATTTGATTTGTGAGGGTGGGTCACACTTGACACACACAAGCTGTGATACAGGCCTCATTAAACTGTGTGTGTGTTGGGGAGGGGGTCTGAAAATGCATCCAAAACACAGCGCGCAATTTGAAACACATGAACCATTAAAATCTGTGCATTTATTTGCTGCATCTGATTTGTAGTCAATAATGCTTGTGTTTCAGAATCAGTGCGCAACATTCTTAAGTGCTGTGTAAAAAAAAAAAATATATATTTTTTTTTATGTGAATGAAACCGAGGTGTTTATGCCAAATATTATTTAAGCAGACATGCCTATAATTTATCAATGA
>JAUCMS010000012.1:4109679-4128796 GCA_032357445.1 Enteromius radiatus | reverse complement strand
TTTAGCCATTTGATTTGTGAGGGTGGGTCACACTTGACACACACAAGCTGTGATACAGGCCTCATTAAACTGTGTGTATGTTGGGGAGGGGGTCTGAAAATGCATCCAAAACAGCGCGCAATTTGAAAGTAGTCAATTGATTTGTAGTCAATAATGCTTGTGTTTCAGAATCAGTGCGCAACATTCTTAAGTGCTGTGTAAAAAAAAAATATATATATATATATATATTTTTTTTTTATGTGAATGAAACCGAGGTGTTTATGCCAAATATTATTTAAGCAGACATGCCTATAATTTATCAATGAAAGGCAGGTTGTTTTTAGGATTCAAACATTTAAAATTAAAGGGCGCAGTAGTTGTTCATTAATTATTTTGCGTTGTACTTTACGCATTTGTCTTCAATCCTTACGCACTCTTTTTTCAGCGCGGGCGTGTGGGTTTAACTAATCGAGCGTTTCAGTCGCGTTGGTCGGTGTTTTAGAGATCCGTTCAAGTGGCTTTTAAGGAACAATAGAGGATCCCGGGATGTGGTAAATGGCAGTGACCGGTAACCCCTCTCACACTCGGGCAGGTCATTGCGCTTCAGTGAGCACAGCTTAAAGAGCTGAGAAACACCTCTGAGAAAGTCATCTCAGCAACAAGTGATACGCAGAATATCATCCGAAACTCAAATCGCCCTGATCAATGAACATTTGGTGCAAGATAATTACTGAGTATGTATTGAGTAGCCTAATCGTTGTAAGCTATAGCAGGGACACATACTTTTAACCAAACGAAAATAAATAACTGTAACTACTACAATTTGTAATTCTTTTTTATTCGTTTATTTCATATGCATAACATATTGTAGTGTTTTTTTACTTGACCTTTTTTTTTTTTTTTACTTTCAAGAGACCGAAACGAACGCGTTGAACTTGTCAAATCTAATTAAACGCTTCCTTCACAGACACAAACGATTATGTATTTGTTTTTCTCACTCCCTTGTATTATATATATATATATATATTAGATTTAATATTATATATTAAAATCTAATACTTTTAGCCTATGTAGACCTATATGAACATATCCATTATATTTATTTAATAACATTATTAATAAATACAGTCGAAAGGCGGAGCAGACAGCTTTTTTTGCGCATTGTATTTTATGGTTAATTTAGCAAGTTTGTGATTTTGTATTTTTTTTAAATATTTTTTTTGGAGTCGTTCCGGACCCCACAGGCGAAAAGGCGCGACGCAGCTTGGACTGTGGCGATTCGTTCTAATTGGGGATGAAATTCATTAGAGAAGACATCCATTTAAGTTTTCCACACATTTTAAAGGTATGAGAATGGATTAATGGCTTATAGCCAATACTGAAATTTATTGCCTCTTTGAAATTTGTGCTGCCTGTCTAACGGGTGTCACAGGAAGCACTTAGAAAAATGAACAAATACATACCGATTCCAAAAGCGTAATATCTTTAAAGTGAGCAAATAAAGCAGGTGATGATTCATGCAAGCTTTTCACATTTTTTCTAGGCTAATGCAATTTTGAAATGATCTCCTTCCAGATGTCCTAGGTTGATTTGTAATGATGATTTGTGTATTGTGAACATATTTACTCTCCGTTTGCATTCTCACACTTTGTGTGCGTTTGAATGTGTTTTTCTCTTTTGGAATAAGATATGAAGTGATGCTCGGATCATCCTCTCACTTTTGAATGGAGGAGAAATCAATTGTCTCCTTTCCCTTTATGGGGGGAGCATTTTGTTCTTTTAATTGAATGCTGCCTTTTTTCTTGTGTTGGGCCTAAGACTCCTCTGAAGTCTAGCAGCCTTCTTTCTCCATTGTCAGAGAAACTGCTCCTAAAAAGGGAAAAAAAGAAAGAAAAGAGCAGAAGAAAAAAGAACTCTGTTATTTTCTGTCTCGAGATTCAGTGCGCAGGCTATTCAGGCCAGTTGATGAACTCCTTCAAAAAGTTTATTAAGGGTATGAAAACAATGTAGACTAAAGCCTTTGGGCTCGCGGGCAGACAGTTTATAAACTAGCGGCCATTGTGCCTCGAAGGCAGATGCATGAATACTTTTGAATGGGGGCTTCAAACTGACACGATGGGGCTGGACAGCAGTCTGTTTAGTGAAGAGGGCTTGTGGAAGAGACGGGCTCAGTGTGTTGTCTGCATTAATGTACATCTGTAGGGACCGGGGGTGAATTCCCACTCCAGCACACTAAGATGGAAAAGAGCGAGAGCTGATTTTGCTTCTGTCTCTTTGAGAATCCGCCTTTAAGTACTTAGGAGAGATGTTTCATATCATAGATGTAAATTTGCATGGGATTCAAATAAATTTTTATGGATTAGAATGCATATAAAATATATGCATTTCCACTATATTTGTTATGCTTATGTTTGCATTGCACTCATGCATGTTGGACTTTCTTAGTATTTGCTATGTGCAAAAAAATGAGCAAATTCTGTAATATTTTAAAAGTGATTGTAATTATGGTGCATGAACGTCTGTGAATGAACATGACACTACAAGGAAAGTTACACATAAAGTGAAGTCCACCAGTCTGAAAATGTATCCATTTCTGCATGACTTAACTGTGCAATTTTTTATGTTTATGTTGCATAGTATTTTAGTTTGTGCTATGCCCATCATGGCAAAATTGATGGTAAATAACTTTTTAGTCGCTTTAAAAAATATTGGATATTTGCAGTATAATAGTATGATAGATACAAATTTTCTTCATGTTTCTTCTTTCTTCTCTATCAAACGGTAAAGTGTGTGATTGGTGCCCATAAAGTACCTGTAATCATCCTAAAGAGACATGCATCAGGCTGCAGCGAGCACAAACAGCCCTCGCTCGGCTCCGCTCTGGCAGGTGTCAACATTAGCAACACAATTGGCTCTCGAAGCTTCACCGCAGTGAGGCGGCTAACTTTAACTGTATGAGATGCCATGAAAAGAGGACCATGAAGAAGCTGTGCAGGGGAGGAGGGGGATTATGCTTTGAGGCAGCTATTAGTGGGGATGAAGCTTCTCTAAACAAACAGCGGAGAGAAAGAAACCCAAGAAAAGATCAATAATGTGTTAGTTTTCAAGGCTAAGCCATGATGGATCTCAAGTACCCATTCTTTCTTTTGTATTATTATTTTTTTTCATTCTTCTTAGAGATATTTTTCTTGATAATATAGGTATTGGCAATCCAATTTGGACACAAATCATAAGTGTTTTTTTCTTTTTTTTCCCTTTGAATGCACTCTGCGTGTTGCATGTGTATTTATGACACATATAGCGTGAATAAAACGGTTTGAGCTCAGAAGCCTTCTTAGTTATCTTTGTTTCCTTAAATTATACACAAAGAAGTCAGTTGCTAACATCCATACAGTAGTTTTTTTCCATTGTTTACACAATCAATGCGGGTATCAAAGAAAGAATTTCATTGCACAGAGACACTTGATATTAAAATAAATGCTCGTTGAAGGAATAGTTTTCACCCAAAAATGAAAATTACACCATAAACTACTCACCTCCAAGCCATGCTATGTGTATATGACTTTATTATTTCAGACAAACAAAGTGACTTTTTAATTATTATTTATCCTGGCTTTTCCAATCTTGGTTGATAGTGGCCATTATTTGGAAACTCTGTAAATCGGATATATCCAGAATTGACTTTTGACTTGACATACGATTTATGACGTAAGTTGCTGATGTAAAATACTCTGGATTGTGTTTGTCTGAAAGAAGAAAGTCATATACACCTGGGGTGGCTTGGGGGTGAGTATAATTAAAAATGTGATGTCATTTTTTGGATGAACTATTCCTTTAAGAAATAAGTTCAGACTGAAGATTACGAGCAAGAGGAGACACAAGTAAAGGTCCACATCCACGTGATCTCATTGCTGTCTAGGCTAAATTTCATACATTTTTCTTTTCTATTGTGTGTTCACCCAACTCTAATGCCTTTTTCTGCAGCACAAGACATTTTGAAAACTTTGAGATTGGACATATTCTGTAATCACAGGTGGTGATCGGTCTCGGTCGGTGTCAAGACAATGTCGGCAAGTCTTTCCTTTCATTTGACCGAGGTTTTACTCAAAGGCAGGAGGAGATATTGGTAAAGGAATGAGTTGACATCAGGGTTGCATTCTCATGTAAGTGCTTGTGTTGACAAGAAAAACAAGGTTTCCAAAAGTCATTTAGCTATCTTTCTATCTATGCTCATCTGGTGGATCTTGACCGTGCCATCGGAAAGGACAAGAGTGCTCAGCGCTCTATAGTAGTTCCCATGGGGCTTTGACTCAATGTTTTTCCTAGAGCGAAGGCAATTTTGCTTTAATTGGTTGTTTTAGACTCCTTTCTTGTCACACACTCAGGATAGCTCTCTGAAAACAAATAGAAAGGAAAAGTGTCTCTTGTTTTCTCCAGGGTTTTATGTGAAGCACATCGTTCAAAGTGAGGATTTTGATTGAACTGTCTGCCTTTGAAAAAAAAAAAAAAGCTTCTTTCTGGATATTATACACATAGCTTTAAATATTGATTCCAACACAGGTGAAATAGGTAAACCCGTTTAGTTTTTGGCATCTACAATGTTTTTGAATTTTGTGTTTCTGGTTAACGTTTAAAGCTTATTTGTGTAGACTTTATAATTTTACTCATTGCATCAAGCTTTAAATTGCAGTGAACCAATGAAAATGCGGTCCATTTTACTGATACTGTAGAATTGGGATTTTAAATAACTTTTAAATATGTGGTGGCAGCAATATATTTTTCACTGTCTGGCATTTTATGAATTAACTTCCTACAATCACTGAAGATTCTTCTGGTTTTTTTATAAATTGCCTTAGTGACTAAGATGAAACTAGAACTTCGAAACATCTTTTCACCCATCCTCCATCTGTCAACATCATATCATTTTTTTTACTCTTATAAACAAAGCAGCATATTTAAGAATTGGCTTGTTTGTTGGGCTTTGTTTTGATTGGATCCGGTGTCTCCTAAGATCTGTGTGGTCTATTATATTTGTGGTCTATTTATATTTAACCACTGCTTAGGAAAACATTTGGCACGTTGTGATTTCTTGACTGATAAATCAGAAAGAATGCACTTGACGTAACATTAGGGGGGGGGGTGATTATTCTGTCTTAAAAGAGTTTCTGTTTTCTTTGCAACCCATGTTAAAAAAGAAAACACAGAATCATAATAGAGCTAAAAGTCTAAAAAAAAATGTCTAAATTCCCCCCCTGCGTTTTTCCCGCCTGCCATAGATGTCAAAGTTTTTGACGTGCAGCTGGCACAGACACCGCCGGATTATTGTCATCCCCCGTTACACCAAGGCATGTTAGAAAGTACAGCAAGCATTCTCACTAATTTTATTACAATGGAGAAAATGCCCCACATAATGTGCAACACTAATTAAGTTTAGAGCCGTGTGCCCAGTCAGAGAGCTGATGAATTAGAGCCATTCACACCATGCTCGACTGCTTTAAAATCACCATTAGCCCATGCTACTTACCGCCATAACATCGCCCATTTTATGCTTTTGACCTGCTTTGCAAATGGATTCTTCATTATTTGCGTGCATGCAACGTGTGGCCGCTCATTTTTAAGGCTGTACCAAAAGACAATAAACACGTTCACTGAGTGTTGCAAATCAGAAATGTGTTTCGTCTTTCCAGCGAGTTAAAAAATATGCAGGCGTTGACCGGTGAGCTTAGAGTGACTGCAAGCGAGCAGTCACTGTTACTTCAAAGGGAAAAAAGCCAAGCCTTCCATTTTTAACTAATGGGTTTATTCAAGGCGTCCCCTGTCGGACCCTCCCTAGGGCAATGTACACTCTCATTTTGAAATACCCTTACGGTCCAAAGATACAATATAGAGTGCTGATCTCTGACTTTACCATCAGCTGCTGTGACTGCGAGCTGATGTAAACATTTAAGACCTCCTTACGTCCTGAAGAATGTCTTGGGAATTGCATACAGTATCCGCTGAAACAAAAGCAGCAAAGTACGACTGTATAGACAGTGATTGATATTTTTTTTTAACAAATAATTTTCAATACTTGTTTCTGACGAATGAGATTTCTTCGGTATCTCAGTAGCATGTCCTAGACGGAAACGGGACAAAAATAGACTTTTTTTCATGCAGTCAAACATGCAACGTCTCCCCTTTTTGTAGAATTTCAAAATAAAAGGGAAGAGTTTTAGGCTTCTTCAGTGGCACTGATAAATCAACGAAGAACATTTTCCAATGTACAAAAGCTCCTTTATAGTGGAAAAAGGTTCTTTAGATTTTTTTTATTAACTGTTGAAAATTGTTCTTCTATGACACTTTTGAAAACACCCATTTTGGAACCTTTCGATAAAGCGCAGATATCCAGTAGATCTTTTGAGTTTTTAAAGAGCAAGCTATGGGTCAACCTTGCCATTTTAATACCTTCTGGTACTCTGATAAGCCACAAATTGCATCTTTTGATAAGGATAAACCAAGAGTTGGTTTAGAAATTAGCATTTTTTTTTTAGAATACTGCCCAGAAAGCATGGCAATATCCCCCTCCAGAATGAACTCACACTGAGTTTTGTCTGTACTATAACCACTTTATGATGAAAGAATTATATGCCTTGACTCCAGAGCCGTCCTTCAGGCACATATCTCAATCCTTGAGTGCATTCCGTCTCCCACCTAAACTCCATCCTTTTACATTCTGGATAAAATAAACAGGCGCTTCTCAGAGCTCTGAGTTAGTATTTGATTTCCTGCATTGCTTTTTCCTTTCAAGCCTCCTGAAGGGGCTTCTGCACTATTGGCACGGACCCTTTGGGTTCCCTTTTTTGCTTTGTGGTCCTTCTTAATTTCATTACTTTAGCTGTGACCTTAATTAGCAGGGAACCAACCCCAGGAAACGAAATCCCATTTTGGCAAAAAAGGAAGGTTGTAGAAAACTAAGCCCCACTCCCTCGAAACAGAGGTAGGTAGGGTGACCCTCAAGAAAACGGCTCAGGGAGGCATCCTCCATTTCTCATTTCTCTCGCTCCCTATGGTGACAGGAATTTAGTTCTTTTACAGTACTTGGACGGAGCATGTGTATGGAGTGATAAATGGCTTTTTTCTTCCCGAGGACTGATCAAAATGAAAACGCTATTTCAATATTGACCTCTAAAATGAGGTGACATTTGCAATAATTTATTCTCCATTTTTTAAAGGGATTTTTTCACAGATACCATTTAAACTGAACTGAGCTGGAGGTTGGAAAGTTGCTTTGACAGAATTTGTATTGTTAAAAGCACTATATAAATAAAGGTGACTAGTAATGACTTTATTTATGACTTTAAAAGTCACTTTTTTACAGTGTAGACAATTACAATTTTTCAACAACAAAAAGCCTGTGCTATTTCTAAGTCACTAATCAAATATAATCAAAACTGAATTGCAATTTATTACAATTGTCATTTTCTGATAATATGTACTGCAATGGAAATACTACGATGTTGCAGCTTCTTCATTGCTTTCCATCAGACTTTTGAACACCGCTGTATATTTGTATCAATGTTTATGTATATAATCCTGCCATTCAAGTCCTTCACGCTCTCATATTTCAGCACGCCTGTCCCCTGGTGCTGGGGCATAGGGAGTCAATATGTCAGCATTTATCGATACCCCACTGAGCTACGCGGGGTTGTCAGGGCCCTATTCAGGCTATAATGGCCCCCTGAGGTGCAGCGTCTATGCAGGCTGAAAGCGCAAGGAGGCCCGGGGCCCAGCCTGTTGTTGGACGTTAGGCGTGTGTTCCTATGGCCGCCCTGTGCCTTCACGCACATGACAAGAGCTATAAAAGACCAACGCCTTCACTGCTTCTTCTGCCCCTCTATTAAAACAGCTTTTTTCAACCTTTTCTCGAAAGAAAAAAAGTCTAATTGTTTGTTGTGGGAGCCAAAGATTATAGACCCTCCCCTCCTTTTGCTCTTTTTTTCCTTTCGTCTGATTTCTTTGGGCTCGTCTTTCTCTCCGCCGCTCTCGTCATTTCTAAAGGATGTGATTTTTATACCGAATGTTGTGAAAAGGGAAGCAAAAGAGGAGCGATCCTGCGGGACCACTTGGCAATGAGACACAAGAGAGCGTTCAGCTAAAGAGAGCGTTTCATTAGTTACTTTTAGCTCTTATTTTGTGACTGCATGAAAAAGTGCTGAGCAATGGATTACAGTATGGCTTTGTGTGCAACTCAATATAGTATGTTTAAAGTTTGAGCAGTCAAATATTTGTAACAAGCGTGCAGGTGTTTATGTGTTAGGTGAAGCACATTATCTGACTTCAGTCAGGCTAATGCATTTACGTGACATTTTCGAAGACTTTATTGCTTTAGTCAATGCAATGCAAATTTTTCTGTCATTTTTTTTTTGATCTTGCTGTAAACCCCCTCCTCTCAGTTCTCCACCTCCCTCTCCCACCGTAGGCACAGCGAAATCAAAGGTTCAATCCCTAAACAGACCTGAGGAAACACGCTGAGTTTTATATTCAGGCCGTGAGCCAAAGAGATAGCAGAGAGAGGCAGATGGATGTCAGAGATATCAAATCAGATCGCACGGCACAAAACTCGGCTCATTACGGGGCTGTTCGGCATTATGATTCCCCTCTCCTCCTCCAAGAGTGACAAAAAAGTATAATTGATCTAGTGACTCTCACAAAGGCACGTACAAAATAAACATGTAAACAAAAATTAAGCAGGGACGCTGTTATTTTTGTCCTGTGGGAATGTGGGGGGTTTAGGAAGAAAAAAAGAGGGAAAGATGTGTTGTCAGTTACACTCAACTGGTGTCATTTGCAGCTCCGAGGCTGGTCCTATTGAATGCCTGTAAAATAGCAAGCGTAAGACTTGATTGTAATTATGCTGGAACTAATATGCTTTTCAAAATGAGCCATTATGAGCTAATGCCGCACTGCAAAAAGCCCTGTCTGTTTTTGTCACTCTGTCTTGGGTAGTTTGCAAGGTACAGCTGATATTGAGGACATTGGTTACGGTATTAAAAAAAAAAGGCTGCATTGAATTTTGCAGTAATGTTGAGCTAATACTGATTCAAAGGCAATCTTAGCAGATGAGGTTGGAGACGCCTCTACCTCCTTCTCACTGTGTCATGGAGGCTTTTTATTATCCACCATCCCTGACTAATTCCTGGGATTCTGATGATGTCAAAAGCTGCACTTTGAATTCTGGCTCAAACGCGCTTTTCAATTGTCTTTTTTTTTTTTTATAAGGATCTTTGACATCCTTTTAGGTTTGGTAATGATATATCGAAAGTCTATTTTCAGACGAGCTGTGCAAATCACTTTTGATGCTGTTGGGTGATATAATTAAAACGATAAAGATAGAGCAGTCAGACAAAGAGACCGTTTTTAGCTTGGATTATTCACCGTTTCTTGAATGTGTTTTACAGACTAAAAGCTACTGTGGTGTATAGCATGGTATGCTCTCAGAAATAAAGGTACAAAAGCTGTCACTGGGGCAGTACCTTTTTGTATCTATTAAGTTTAAATATGTTCACTTTCAGTGCTAATTTGAACCTTTAAGGTACCAAAATGGACTGTTTAGGTACAAACATGTACCTTTTGAAAAGGGACTGCCCCAGTGACAGCTTTTATACCTTTATTTCTGAGAGTGTACTGTGATGGTAGCATTAAAAAGAGAGATGACTAACAAAAACATATCAAAGTACCAGACTTTTGTTTTGTTAGTCATCTCTCTTTTTAAGGCGACCCATGACTATGATCAGACACATGACTAGTCAACACACTCAAAATACTTTGATTAAAGCCCTTAGAGGAGAAAAGAGACATAATAAAAAACTGTGCTGTTAGTGTTAATGTTAACAGAAAAATAAAAGTTCTTTATTGGCATCAAAGGTTCCATTTAGAATCTCTAACATCAGTAGAATCTTTTAGTTAGTTAGTTAGACAAGATAGTTATTTCAGTTGTTTGCGGTGAAAAAGCATATTTGTTAGAACTTGTCACTGAAATATTCTTTGAGGAGCCCAAAATGGTTCTTCAGTGTCATGCAAGTTGCTGAAAATGGGAAATATTAATACAAAAGGTCATTTCAGAACTGTCTTTAATTCACCTGCTAAATAGGTAGGGATTTTGTAATATGGTCACATTTCAAACACAGAAGTGGATATTTTGAAAATATATAATTTTACATAGAGTGAAGTTCATTGGGGTCTGAAAGAAAGAGTCGTACAAGTTTGGAGCATCATGAGGATGCGTCAGTGATGACAGAATCTTCATTTAGCAGTGAACTATGCCTTTAAGCCAAAGTAAGCTAACGTAAACGACTGCTAAATTGAGCTAAATGTGTATGTTGGCTTAAATGTTGCAGATAATGGGCCCTAAATTGATGAGATTTGTCTTTAGTGATTCATGTATCCAAGAAGCAGAGAGCCTACACGTAACAGTTTATCTGCTTCTAGCCTTCTGCTTCATACGGGTTTGCTTTTTAAATGAAATACGATCTAAAAATTTGTCAGAGCCTTCTGTACGCACCTGATTTTGTTGCGAATGAAATACTCGGCACAAAGTCAACATTTTGTTAAAGATCACGTTGGGCCCTGGAGGAAAAACATTCAGGCTGTAGAGCAGAATGAATGGAAGATAATTAGGCTTTAATTGGCTGATAAGTGAGCGGAGGACTTTATCAATATCCCCAGAACCCTCAAATAGAATTACAGCTCGGTTATTGTGAGGCGGATTAGTCAGGATGTACCTTATTGTTTTAAAACAGGGAAGAGTTCTTGTGAATTGACCTCACATCTTCTTGAGCTTAACTGTGTTTAAAGTGCAAATTAACTGCTGCTTTTTATGGTCCCCTGATTACTGTGGTTAAATGTAGTGCTTATTTAAACAAGGAATAAGAGCCAATGGAATAAAGCAATAAAGCAAGTTTTGTATACTTTTAGTCAGCTTTTCCACGCTCACATTAGCATCTAACGCTGCATGCTTGTAGCATATTACATGTCTACCATAACCTATCTGAACCCATTTGGGGCTTCTATTCCCTTGATAGAAGCTAGCATCCCAATCAGTGGATCTCTTTCGGACAGAGACGAGGCCTGTATCATGCCCCTCTCACTGCTCTATCTCTGCCAGCATCTGTTTCATTACCATAATCCTTTGCTGTTGTCAGGGGGCCTGTTGACCTTCAGTCTTGGGCTTGCAAGACGGCTGAGCTAGAGCTTGTGAAATGGCAACAACAACCTGAGTTTTGTTTGTGAGTTTGCCCACTGATTACGTGTGTTTTGCGAAATATTTCAATATAAAAGACGTGTGGTGGGATTTGATATGGTTACAGTACGTTTGTAATTATAAGCGAAAAGGCTTTGATGCATCAAACGTGTGGACAGAGGAATAACAAAACAAAGAGACACAAGGGCAGGATACGCTGACAGAATCTTGCCTCATGAATCATGTGGCGAAACTGTGCAATGAAACAAAAATCACAGCGGCACGTCTTTCCCTCCCCCTCAGGACGCCGAGGTGACTTTGGAAAGTGATCCGTAGACCACTGCGCGAGTCTCAAGTGTTGTCATGGTGTGTTAGCAACAAATCGCTCTGGCGCATCCTCATGAAAACCAACAAAGGGATATCCAGGATATGTACATATTCAACTTTGTATATTCAAGATTTTGTTCGTGTGCTGGAGTGCCATGCAGTGTTAAAAAAAAAATCTATCTTTATTAAAAGGGGGAAGATGGAGGAATTGATTTAATGAATGCGGACTCATGTCCTGCGGTCGCATGTAATCCATTGAGAATCATTGAGCCAGAGCTTGGGGAGACAAAAAGACATTCTGTGAAGACTGCTCGAGTGGTCTGTAATGATAGTCTCCATATAATCCGTTAATTCCTTGTTTAATTAAACTCCAGAGCTGGTCTGGAGACTGCAGCAGTTTGGTGCATCTTGAAGCGGTTGCATTGCGGAAGGGTTTTTTCTTCTATTGTTGATGTAGTTGCACCAAATATTTGCATGTGCATTAAGAAGAATTCATGTGTGGATAAATAATACCCTAGTTGGTTTCGCAATTTCAATGCACTTCCAAATGCAACAAGAAGAATGCATTTGCTGATATGCAAGTATGCACTAACATACTTGCACTGTCAGAGTTTGGTTTCGTTTATTGATATTTGGCCTTTATGATGCCATCAAAGTTGACACACACCTAGAAGAAGCTAGCTAGCCTTCCGGCCCAACAGTGCCCAACAGTAGATAAAAAAAAAACAAAAAAAAAAACAATTTACATTCAATAATGCAATAGAAATACATAAAAATGAAACCACAACAAAAAACAATATATAAAGAACCAAAAATAAGAAAAAAACAAAGTTCTCTTTACATCAAACACAGAAAATCAAATGGTCTGTATGGAAAGAACAAAAAATGCTAGATGGAAATTTCAGTCTGAATGCTCACTAGAGCGATAGCGTCAAAATCACAGATGCAGATAGACAAAAGCCCAACAAGGCCTTCAGCAATAGCAGGGCAACTCAGAACCACGAATTCATTCAGCTATTGGTGATCAGCAGTACACAGGCCATGTGGACTAATAACAGAAACAACAAGAAAAACAGTAGTGCCATCCTCCTTTAATGCAGAGGGTTAATACTTCCGCCTTCAAGCGATTCGCCGGCACCGCGTCAGACACCCTTAGCGCACTAAAAAAAGAACGATTAATAAAATACATTTCTCCTGTAAACCAGTGAAAACATAACTCGCTTACCAAGACGGATCGTTGTGCCATGCAAATTGTACCGCTGCTCACAACTCATAGCAAAATATCATGCAGGAAGACACATTCGCAGAAAAGAGTTCCACGGCCAAGAATTGAACAAACACCGGTTAACATTACCCGATGCAAAACCATGAGCATAAACATACCTGACCGAAAGTGGACATTCTATAACTCAACCAGGCGCACTAAGAGAAAATAAATATCTGCTTTTTAGTCAACATTAGCCACACAGCTATAAACAAAAACCACACACCGTCTGCCCACGCATACTCCGTAAGGGCGGTCCTAGTCATGACGCACACCAGGTAAAATAACTCCAGCCTTAAATACTAGACAATTCTAACAGGCTATCGTTGGTGACAAATCACCTGCCTATAAGCCAATGAGAAAGATTTGTCATCCACATTGCCACATTTATATATAATCTGCAGTTTAAATTGCATGTATTTGGAAATCGAAATTGAAGAAGAATGCACTTGCGTGCTCGCAGTTTGCTTCTTTTTGTAGTTGGTACTAGCACTACGCTGGGGGATTGTTGTCCCCCATTGTCAATTTCAAGTGCACCCAATACTCGCACATGCACCAAGAAGAATGCATTCGCCGATACACACGGACATACTGGCACGCCCACGCACATACTAATATACACACACTTGCACACTCCCACAGGCCTTTTTGTAACCTCTTTTCCTGGCAGCCTATCAGCCGTAGAAGAGGCCTGGCAGATGGGGGTTTGAGAGAGACGATCAGGCTCAGGTCTGGCAGAAGAAAATGGAGATGCAGGAAAACTCGTGTGAAGTGGTCCAGGGTGCAGGAACCTGCTGATCAGCAGTGGGCAGAGAGCGCGCACGATGGCTCAAAGGAGATTTGTCTCCTCCGTGGCAGCTGTGGCGTTGCGGGGGAAGGAGCTCGGAGCCCTTCTTTCTGTCTTTCCCCCGTGGATGATGCAAGACCAAAGGGCCTGGAGCAAGACTCAAGCTACGCTGCTTGTTAGCACTCATGCGTTTTAAGAAAGCAAATGTAAAAGTGTGATTTTTGTGACAGGACCTTTCACGAGCTTTCTGCTGCCATGAATAGATATACAGAGGTGGCTCACAAATAAAGTATGATGCAATTTTAGAATCAATTATCATGGTAATGTATTTCAGTAATATATCTTAACACACTCCATATCTCTTCTTACAAACGCTCCTCTTGGCTCGGTCGTAGTAGTGTTCGTCTTTGTGCCGGGGAAATACTCCTCTGGCTAAAATGCAAACTGCCAACTGCGATCTGCACTTGTCTTTGACTGCATGCCTGAAAAAAAGTAATGTAAAATATGTTGTAATATATTTCAAACACTAGCTTGAAACACAAAGAGAGGGATTCAATGGCCCAGAAGTCTCATACATTCTTATTTCAAACACTTGCTCTTAGGAGCTAGCCCCAGGCCGCTACAGAGAGAATAAGGCGGACGTGCTAGAGCAAGGTGTCTGGTGTAGATTACCCTAACCCTCACAGTTACGTCCCCCAGGCCTCTCCAGGGCTCAGTGGCAGGATTATGTGTCTGAAGACTTCTCACATATGAATAAGACTCAATAAAATGGTATCTAGGGCTCCATTGACACGTCGAGATAACAGATGCATTAATATTGCCGTGATAGCTGGTCTCGGCTTTCAGGATCATTTTCTGTTGACAAATTTGCGATGTGCCATCGTACTGGCAACAGCTGAGATTTTCAATTGCGGTACATATTCCGTTCTTAAAAATAACTTGCCATTTTGTACATCATCTGAGACTTGGTGCCGATGTTCAAAGCCTCTCAAAGACTTATTTCCAAACTGTGTATGCAGGTAACCGCACGGATGAAGGCTCGGACGTGGAGTCGGAGCCGGACCTGCCCCTGAAAAGGAAACAGAGACGCAGCCGTACCACCTTCACAGCAGAGCAGCTGGAGGAGCTTGAGAAGGCCTTTGAGAGGACGCATTACCCCGACATCTACACTAGAGAGGAGCTTGCACAGAGGACCAAACTGACTGAGGCTCGTGTACAGGTGGGATACGCTCACTTGCACAGATACTCGTACATGGTTTCGCATTTGCAATTGACCTTGAATGCATCTGATTGGCTTTTAGACCTCCTGTTGGAGTCGTTTCTTCTCTTGTCATCTAGATGCCTCTGTTTATTGCTGGTGTTTGTTATATTTATTTATGCAGTGGAGACTAATTGTTTGACCTCCCCTCCCCTCCGGGAGAACATCACTCTTGGTCAGATGACAGTTGGAGCCCTGCCCTATTGCTTTCACCCCGAGTCTTTGGGACGCTTCCTGACAGTTTGTGAACCCTGTAGTTTTATGTAACATCGCAAAGCAAATACAGCAGAATTATAGCAGCAGCTGCACTCCGAGCTAGTGGGAGACAAAAAGAGGGATGGGGGGAAAAAGAGAAGGGAAGAAAGAAGAACAGACAAAATGCATTCCTGATGGATTTCTCATCTCTTCCCTTGGCCGGCGATCGCTTCCCAGCACTTGAAAGCTGGCCGCTACTTGTAAATCCCTCTACATATCAGAAAGGATCCCTCTGGTTCTCTCTGGGGACTCTGGTCCCTGACAACAACATTAATCAATCAACCGCTTGTAAAAGACTGCAAGGTGGGGGTAGGGGGTCTAGGTTTCTCCAAACTCCCATCCTCAATCCATCGCTCTCCATAGATCCCGCTCCGTACCTACGCTTAGGTTCCTCACCGGAACATACTCATCAGCGGGGCAACTGATTTAACATATGTCTTTGTCTGTCTCTGAGCATTCAAGGAAGAAGATGTATGTGTCTAAATGGTTGCTTCCACACTCTTGGGAGAATTTTGAGAGATTTATGCTAGGCTTGTTTTCTGGCAATATTTCACACATGATGTATTTAGGGGGCTGATTTGCATTGATTGTAGGTTTATGTCTGGTAAGCTCTGGTGTATGTAAAAACATTATTACTTAAACAGCGTCACAAAAGATAGAAGTGTCTTGGGGATTTTGAAAGGGAAAGCCCAGAGTCAAATAACTAGAACTCTACTATCCACATTAGCTGTGATAATAATGAACATGAAAAAACACCTCTAATTGGTCAATGAAAAGCAAACACAAGTGTCTTCTGTTCCAGCATGTTATGGCAAACGATAAGCCACATTTGTAGGTCAATTATGCATTTCTTGGCCCGCAAGAATCTCCTGGGGGGTGCTTGGCATATTTATGGTAACTGATGTAAATGACAAGAGATTGGTCCCAAAGAAAACCTTGAACAAGGCCAAATAACCAAAAGGACACATCTCCCCCTCTCGCATAATAGGGCTAAAGAGATATCATGTGAAGAGCTGAGGTATTTGAGTCATGGATATAATTTGTTAATGCAGTTTTTCTCATAATCTAATTCTGGAACACTTTGAAAATCTCCAAAGGTCAACTCAAACTGAATCTTCCAAAAAGGTCACCCTAAGAAAGTGACTCTGGTTAAGCACAGTAAATATTTGCCATGGGTCTTCAATGTTGTCCTCTGCTCAGCCAGTGTTTAGGGGGGATTGTGGCATTTCTCTGTAGAGTCTATTGTCAAAGTTCTTCCCCTCCCCCTTCCCTCCAAATGGGGATTTCATGTGTGGTTTTGCCATTGACTTTTTTAACCGTTAAAGGAGTCCGCCTGGTATAGTACTTACATAGATTTACTCATAAAAGTGCAGTTCATCGTATCTCACACTTTGACCTCCCATTGGACTGACAATAAAGGGTACTTGATAATGTGTTTAACCCACCCAAAAACACTAATTCATTGAGTTTGGCACGAGACCCAATAAGACATTTCAGGGCTCATACATGCCAATTTAAGGCGGCTGCATTGGCAGAGACTTTTTGTTCTAATAAAATATGACATGCTGTTTCATAGCAAGAATGCAGTTACCATTAGGGGTGTTCCACAGAACTTCGGGTATGTCGGCAGGTTTCTGTATAGAGATTCCTCTCAGGCCAGAACGACCTTTGGCCCGGTTGGTGACCTGCTCCACCACAGCTGTGCAGACTCATCCGACAGATGTCAGTTTGGTGGGGAGTGGAGAAGAGGGCACTGAGGTGAGACAGGGGCCATAAGAGGGGCCTCTCCACCCCTGGATCATCAACTCCAGAGCGTGTTAGACAGCCCTTCTTCTGCAGTTATGGGGCAACGGTATGCATGGCAAGTAGAAAAGAGCAGGGTTGTGCATTCATAGCTGAGAAATTAAAACTGAGAATGCTTTTTAAATTCCAGAATTTGAAATGAGGTATTAAACAAGAAGTCAAATTCAATTATAAGGAAGTAGAATGAACTAAAACTAGATTTTACATTAACTAGAAAAGTTAGATTGGTTTTTCGATTGTTTTTATTTTATGTAGTCCTTGTATATTACATTAACATACCCCTATTACTATTATTATTTGTGGACTCTGAATCATTGAAATGAATCTCAAGTGTTTCATTTTGTCATCAGCGTATTGCCCGCCCACTTGTTGCCCCTAGGAGTGGTAAAATAGCTAAAAATAGTAAAATAAGTAAATAGGTAAAATAGTTTCCTGGGTAACAACTGTACACAAAGCAGCGCTGCGCTCACAAATTATAAAACTGAAATGAAATCAACCAATCACCGCAGATTAAGGTCATGCAAAGGAGTGGGTTTGGAAAAATTAATCGTTGAGCAAATTGTTTGGGAGTTGTTGAGCAAATAAGGTTAAAAAAAATATTATAAGACAATGAAAGTGTTTTGTGACTTTGCATGCATGTCAACCTGTTGTTGGGATCTCCCAAACCAAAATATGAACCTTTCATAACCTATAATAGGGGCCCTTTAATCAACTCATCTTCCTTTCCCTGTAACTCTTATTGGAATTCCTGCAGGATGAGGCCAAAAGAATTCAAATACACACTCGTGAACATTTTCGTTTATCTCAAACCCTAACCATCTTCACCAAGTCTTTAACACATCCAGTCGCCCCAGCCGTCCTCAGATCCACTGTAGTTCTGACTAATCAGTTACCACAATCCATATCTTACACAGACGGGTTTCATTTTAGTTTTATGGTAGCAGAGATGTTAAAGGGTTGTGACAGGGTTATGTAGACTAGCAGAGGTTTTCTCCCTGTGGCTTCATAGTCCTGCTGCTTTACATCCATGAGGTGAATGAGCAGCATATAAATGCCACGTGACATCTGAGGACGCTGAGCCACCACTCAGACCATTAGAGGAACGAGAAACATTTGCAGACTGTTCTAAGCGTTAGCTAGGTGAAACAAGGGGAGAATTTTCAACCTGCGCTAAAAACAAAGTGGACAGTGGCGGAATGGCTGGTGGTTGTTATAAATTATCCACGATGGAATGAATTGCATTCTGTTATTATTCATTCTGAAGTTTTTAAGAGGTTACGGTGGCTCCACTTCAGTTAGCAGTCATAAGAGAGCCGCGCCGTTGGCTCGTGTTGCTCCTTTCTGACATAGAGTCTCTTTCACAAGCAGAGCGCATTTTGCATGCAGCTATTATGGTTAGCAGAGTCTAATAAGGTTTAAATATTTCCCTTTTATGACGCGTAGAAATCAATTTAGCTTTTCTCTACCTGAGTTGTGTGCTTTAATGTTAACATTTTTATGCTAGCTGACTAAAATGGGAGGATATGTATGTCATAATAAAGCAGAGGATATTTCGCATATAGCGTGCATAATAGTTGATGATTAATAGTGCTGTATGCATGTAATAGGCATATAGTACTATTTATGAAAAATAAATAGTCTAATTAATTATGAAAGACAGGACAGTTTGTAAAGATGTTTTGATGTGGTGAGCTTTGAATAACAGTGTTTTTTTTTTTTAAATGCAAGTACACTTGCAGTAATTCCACTTTAGCACAATCAAACATACTTCAGTATATCTTAAGTTGGACTTTCCACTACTTTCACCCAAAAATGAAAATTCTATCATCATTTACTCATCCTCAAGTAGTTCCAAATCTGTATGAATTTCTTTGTTCTGCCAAACAGAAAGGAAGGTATTTTGAAAAAAAAAAAAAAAAAAATGTATAAAAAAGTAAACCAGGTTGTTTTGTTCACCACTGACTATCATAGTAGGGGGAAAAAAGCTGTGGAAGTCAATAGTGACCCAAAACTTTCTTCAAAATGTCTTCCTTTGTGTTCGGCAGAACAAAGAAATTTGCACAGGTTTGTAACTCCTTGAGTGTGACTAAATGATGACAGCATTTTCATTTTTGGGTGAACTATTCCTTCAAGTAGATTTAGATTTATCTTAGTGCTGTCAAACGATTAATCGCGATTAATCGCATCCAAAATAAAAGTTTTTCTTTACATAATAAAGATATAGAT
>JAUCMS010000012.1:4074142-4109579 GCA_032357445.1 Enteromius radiatus | reverse complement strand
ATAAACGCATATATTATGTAAAGAAAAACTTTTATTTTGGATGCGATTAATCGCGATTAATCGTTTGACAGCACTAATTTATCTAAAATACAATTACAGGGTATTTTTATGAAGTACATAAATTTAGAAAAATGTATTTCAAATACATTTTAGTATATTTATTTTTCACTAGGGTACTTTATGCTTCTGTGGCAATATTCCATATATTTCATCAATTCCTTGCACCCTGAGACCAGAAGGATGCTAGCAAAAAAAAAAAACAAACAAAAAAATCCCATCCAGCCCAACAGGCAACTCTGTTTCTGAGAGTCTTAGCTTGTGCACCATAAAAGAATAAATAGGATTTATGAAGACTGTAGAGAGCAAAATTGTAGCAATGCAAGAGTAAGAATGTTCTAACAGTTTCGCATTATTAGAATTTAAATGACTTTCTTTTAGCCGCTTTGTGTTCGTTGATTCTTATCTAAGTAATCCCAGTCTCCTTTTTGCAATTCGCGTTCCCAGTAATGTTAATTAGCATAGCGCCAGACGGGGAGAAAGAGAGTGAGAGAATTCAAGCGTGCTACAGAAGAAAGAGAAAAAAGACGGTTGTTTGATGCAGTCAACACATCGCTTGTTAGACTGAAGTTGGTTAAATCGCATTTGTTGGTATAAAAACAGATGTCGCCCTTGTTTAATGTTTATTCCTTTGAAACACAAGGTGAATGGCCTGAAACCTTTTAAAAGCATCCTTTAATAGCATTTTCCTTAAGAGGAAACAGGTTTCAGTGGAGACTGTTGCGCTGTCCAACACTATCTTGGATTTACGGGCGACTGTTTGCTGTGACTTATTGACTGCACACAGCGGTCTCACAAACAAGGGACTTGCGGGTCAAGAAACATCCTGTAAATGACAGGAATAAAAAATATTGTGCCTGTGCTCACAGGTTTATCATGTTTGTCTGTGACAAGTGTGTGCTGTAAACATAAATCTCCATAGATTGCTGCATTGGACGCAGGGACAGGACATTGGGTTTATAGTCTGTAATGATTGAAACAAATGCACACGGTCTCTCACGTACTTTACATCTGAAGGTGTGCCGAAGCTACTAATAGATATTTGAGTGATTAAAATGGGGTAGTGCAGTCAAAAATGGTCATTCACTTGCCTTTTTTTAAACCTGACGCACTTCTGCAGTACCAAAATAAGAAGCAACATTGGACCATATTGACTTTCACTGACATTGGCGTTTAAAAGACAATTAAGAACCAGTGATTTTATTGAAATTGAAACCAAATTGAATTGTCTTGTGTAGAACTGCTGTACAGCTGAATAGAATTCGTTTCATAATTGTTGAACTTTGCAGTGCTGACAGTGTTATTGAACTGAACTAAAACAACATTGATTTAAAAATACACTAAATATGCAGTATTATTGATTACAGATGAGCTAAACTGAGCTAATAATTGTTGCTTTTGCCTTATAGTTTTTATGACTTTTAACACTATAATTCTCACACTATAAAGCTCGATTTCAATAAACCTGAATGCAAAGTTAAAAAAGACACTGAAAAAGTTCAGAAAAGATTGATTTTTGCTCCATTCAGAATGACACGATGAATGAAATAAAGTAGAATAAAATGCATTTTGGGGTGAGGTGTCCCTTCCAAAAAATGCAATTGTGTTCAAAAGCAACATTAACCAAATATCTTTACTTTTTAAATGTATCAGCCCTATTGTTTGAGAATTCTCCCTAAGAACTGCTGTCAGTGGACAGTAAGTTCTTCCTCATGTGGTTTTGCTGTGGGCTGGATGAAAACTGTCTCAGTGGAGGAATTAGGCTGGATTGCAGACAGCGAGAGAGGGAATCTGGGACTGTTCAAGGTGACTTTGTGATTGGGTTCCAAATCCAGCTCAGAGGGTACGACTGGAGCGACCCAGAAAACACACACACACACACACACACACACGTAATCTCAGCTAGGCACTATGATGACGCATCCCTCTGTGCTATAAAACAGAACTGTATTTATTTAGGCATCAATGTTTAACTTAATAGAGTTAACTCATGCACCTCTGTGACGCCAAAAACAGCAAATTCACTTAGACAGATATGCTTCACAGGCTGCTGGTGTGATTAAGGCAGACGGGAGTCTTCACCGAGCACATGGTAAAGCCACAAGATCTGCTGGCTGCATCGTAAGTGCTCTGACCACAGGGATGTAGGCAGCTCTCTGAGAATAATGTATCCCAAATCTCTTTATGAATTGTCATAGCATTATGCATGTGCAGAGATTAGTTTATGTGTGAGGATGAGAGATCGAACATAAAGCCAGAGACGAATCAAGCCAGTATTTAAAGTGGTAATAGTTTGCTTTCTGTAGAAAAAAAAATCACAAACAACTTTTGATTAAAGATTACTCAAAAATCTTAAGAAAACATTTAGACACTAAAGACAAAAATATTTAGTTTTCCCCACACACTGCTTAATTTTAGGCTATTTTGCTTCTATAACGTCTTTTTTCAGACAAGTGGAAAGAAAAGATCAAAAATGCACCTTTAAGTGTTTATTTTATTGCACTTTATTGGTTTGCGCCTGTAGATTTCATTTGCAAGACATATTTTAAAGGCCATTTATGAGCCAGAAACTTTAGCAGCATTTACTTACACCACACTTTATATATAAATATATATATATATATATATATATATATATATATATTTGTGTGTGTGTGTGTGTGTGTGTGTATATATATATCATTCCATTTATATTAAATTTCATTCCAAACATGAAACATGTAGTAATAAAAAGAGATATCCAAAACTCTCAAACTTCAGCTATAACATGTCAACAAGTATTTTGACCCTGATTTAATCAAATGTTCATATTTTGTGCATTATTAGTTCCATAATCTTTTATTTGTGTATCAAAAAATAAATAAATAAAAAACAATCATATTAATTTACTATTATTGATAAACTGGAGAAAATATTATGATAATCTCTTTATCATGCCATAAAAATTTAAAAATTAAGAAAAGATCAGGTGAATATATTATGAACACACCCTTTAGTAAAAAAACCCCTGATAATATTGAGAGGAATAAAACTCCAAAATTGGCGTAAGTGTTGCTGAAATAGAAAAAGCACAGTGTTTTGAATCTTTGTAACGCAGTTGAAATTTTCAAATGCAAATAGATAAACTGAAACAATAAACTGCATTTTGGTTGGTTTTTTTTTCACCGGTTTAAAAGAATACAAAATCTGCATAAAAGAAATGTCAGCCAGTGCTATGAACTATTAAATGTTCCTCACTGATGTCACAGAAGCAAGTATCTGCTTTTTGCGGCTGAAGAAAGAAGGTAGAGGCCATCGGGATGAAAGGATGAAGGGGTGGAGAGCAGGGTTCAGAGGTCAAAGGTTAGGAGGCGCAGCGGAGCAGGACACTTTTTGGGTTTGTGGGGGGGAGGACACAGCGCTCTTCCATTCTTCATAACCTGTTTGCGCGATTCCCAGTAAGAGATCCGTTCGAATCCCAGCGCATGCATTTCCCGAGCTCCATCCTTTATCTGTCTGCGACATCAGGTTTAGGCTCAGGACAGGCAGAGGGGGCGAAGCGTCTCCTCCTAAACCCTTTGAGAGGATGACGGTCGGGTGGGGGTTTCACTTTTCCGTGAGCGATTCGAACCCAACTCATGACAGATGGGTAAGAGTCATCTTTAGTCGCATCAAACGCTGGCGAGCCATTGAAGTCATCTGAATGAGATGCTAGCTGTTAGCGGCCTGACAGTTTTGCACATGGACAATGTAAGCAACGCTTTGTAAGAAAGTGTCAGCGAGTGTGTGTGTGTATGTTTTGTAGAGTGTGTCTACGGTGTCGTTGCATCAGAATAGAGTGTGTCCTTGTGTGCGTACCATGAAAGTGGAGCTCTTAAAGGCACGTTTAAAAAGGGACGCCCACTCTTTGTGGACACTTTTCAGCTTGGTGTATTGAGAGGCCTTTGTCTCCACCTTTCATCTGGACGCACAATGGACCGGCCCATTTTAAACACAACGCTAGATGAACTGCCCTGACAGTGTATTAAACGCGGATGAATTGCCAGTGCATGGCATAGATCAATGTCCTCCAACCTTTCACATACGCTGGGCTCCGGTCTTGTTCCTGTGAAATAGAGCAGGCTGCTTTCAGAGACGCTAATTATATTCATGTTTTGATGGAAGAGAAGCCTCCGTTTAAAATGTGCAAATTGTCCTCGTTTTTTAAAACGACTGTCTGAAGTCAGTCTGGTTTGAAAGGGTGTTTATTTTGGTCTGACTTGAACAAAAAAGTATTTTAACATTGAAAAGCATGACATATTTACCTTTAACTTAAGTAGCAAATGCATTTCAGTAATGTAAACATTGACAATCTTTCTTTCTTTTGCCTTTTTAATGGTGGAAAGCTTGCTATTTTAGTAAATTTAATTATATTTCATATTTTTGACAAGCTACAATAGCCAAGACAAATCAAAATGAATTATATAGTGTGCTTTTCACAATACACACTGGTTCAAAGTGGCTTTACAGAGGACCAGATAGCAGTTGGGCAATAATATAATGATTACATTTTGCAACAATACAAGCAATCAAGCTTTAATGATTTTAATAAATAATAAATATTTACTATTTAAATATCTACATTACTTTAGTTAAGCCTTGGTATGATGTGACAGATGTCTCTGTGTGTATGTGTTCATGTGTATCGGACAACACCGCTCCAGTGTTGGAGTCCTCTTGACTCTCTTTAAAGTGTCCAACAGGTAGATAAACATACTCAAGATGTCTGTGTAGGAGATGTGTGGGCTACCTCTGACCTGTTTACGACCTCTCATCTCTGATGGCAGCCCAGAGCGGCCTGTTTATACAGATCACAGCTTTAGCCACTTAACTAGAACAACAGGGACCTCAACATGTGCTAAGAGGCAGTTTCCCATGAGGACACTTTCTCTGCCACACACATGCCCATGAACCTGTGTGGAAGGCTTAGAGATGGATATTCGGAATTGTTAGTCTACTTTAATAAAAGAAAATATTAAAGTATAATAAAATTGATTTCCATCTTTTATTAGGTCTGGTTTAGTAACCGAAGAGCAAGGTGGCGCAAACAAGCAGGAGCCAATCAGCTGGCAGCATTCAACCACTTGTTGCCCGGAGGGTTTCCACCAACTGGCATGCCAACCTTACCCACCTATCAGCTTCCAGAGTCAACGTATCCCAGCGCCACTCTCTCACAAGGTAGAGTACAGTAACCTGTAAACCTTTATAGATGAACACCACCATTGCAAAATTTTTCTTTTTTTCCGCGCATTAAATTGATCACAGTGAGAGACATTTGCAATCATTTCTGTCTCAAATAAACGCTTTTCCTCTAAACTATTCTATAAATCTATTAATCAAAGTATCCTGAAAAGAAAAGTGTATCAGGGTTTCAATATTGTTCATAATAAATTTTTCTGAAGCATAAAATCAGCATATTAAAATAATTTCTGAAGGATTATGTAACACTGAAAACTGGAGTAATGATGCTGAAGATTTAAAATTATATAAAAAAATAGAATATGATAAGTTTAAATAGGATATTTTTTATTATTATTAAAATTTAAATATAATAAAATATTACAAATATTTTCAACCAGAATAATATTGTACAGTATAATGATTTTTTTATCAAATAAATGCAGCCTTAGTATGCAGAATAATTTCTTTAAAAAAAATAATAAATAATTAAAATTCACCATATCTATTGTTTTGAAAAATAAAATTAATAGATTCAATTATTTGATTAATTAAAGAATAATAATAATTATTATAAAAATAAAAGTACTTACAAAAAAAAACTAATTAGATTATCATGAATATTAACCACATTCATTGCAACATCATGGTGCATATTCAAAATAATATAGTGTTACCACAGTACTAGATCCAAAAATACCAATATCAGTAGCACATTAGATTAGGCAACACTAACTAACTAACTAGTTGCTTATTTAGCATGCATACTACAATCACATTGGCTGTTTATTAGTACTTTATTAATAAATGACATATTAATTCATGTCCATATTCTACTACAACAACTGCCTTGTAACAACTGCCTATCCCGTTGTAAATAATTATAACCAAATTTAAAATGTGAAATGTAGCAATGAATTATTATTGGTTACAATTATTGATGAGATTGTACAATGCATTATAAGGCATAATTAATGCATTAAGACTACTTTTATAATACATTATACATAAAAGCTTGAGGTAAATTGTTAGCAAAACTCTTATATGTGAAAACTCTAAAGTGTTCCATTGTATGGTTTTATTAGACTAATGTGAACAGATATCACCGTCTCTGTTTGTGTTTCAGATGGCAGCAGTACGTTGCACCGGCCGCAGCCTCTGCCGCCCTCCTCCATGCACCAGGGCGGACTCTCAGCTGACAGTAGCTCCGCCTACGGCCTCTCATCCAACCGCCACACCTTCTCCAGCTATTCAGAGACTTTTATGAGCCCGTCAGCTTCAAGCAACCACATGAATCCCGTGAGCAACGGCCTTTCGCCACAGGTTAGTGCAGAGGCCTCTTTCTAATGTGAGAATGATGAAAGGCGTGCTGAATGAACGCCAGCATGCTTCACAGATCAAGAGCATTGTCGAGTTAAGCTAGCATCGGCTGCTTGTGTGGAAACTGACGTTTTTTCTTAGTTTGCTTATTTTTCATTGCTGAAAAACACTGTAGTCATTCCCAGACCTTTGCAGTATTTATATCAGCAAACCATAAGAATGAAATGGCTTTCAATGTGATGTACTTCAGAAAAGGGTACTTGATTTGTCTTTAGGAATTGATGGATCATCTGAATATTTATTAGCTTGTTATTAAATACTGTCATGTCCATGGTGACTTAAAGTTAAAAAGACTGTGTATACATTTAAATATATTTATATATACCGTATGTGTGTGAGCTGAATAAATAAGGTTTATTTGTTATGATATGACAATGTTTGCCCAAGATACAACTATATGAAAATCTGGAATCTGATCAATTTTTTACTCTTTGTTATATTGCAGCCATTTGCTAAAATCATTTAAGTTCATGTTTTCCCTCATTAATGTACACACAGCAGCCCATATTGACAGAAAAACAGAATTGTTGACATTTTTCAGATTTATTCAAAAAGAAAAACTGAAATATCACATGGTCCTAAGTATTCAGTATATTGTTGGAAGGTAAACCTTCGGTCCAGTCTGAGGTCCTGAGGACTCTGGAGAAGGTTTTCATCCAGGATATCCTGGTTGTCCTGTCCCTGCAGCTGAAGAACACCCCCCCCACAGCATGATGCTGCCTCCACCATGCTTCTCTGTTGGGACTGTATTGGAGGTGATGAGCAGTGCCTGGTTTTCTCCACACACACCGCTTAGAATTAAGGCCAAAAAGTTCTATCTTGGTCTCATCAGACCAGAGACTCTTATTTCTCACCATCTTGGAGTCCTTCAGGTGTTTTTTAGCAAACTCCATGCAGGCTTTCATGTGTCTTGCTCTGAGGAGAGGCTTCTGTCGGGTCACTCTGCCATAAAGCCCCGACTGGTGGAGGACTGCAGTGATGGGTGACTTTCTACACTTTTCTCCCATCTCCTGACTGCATCTCTAGAGCTCAGCCACAGTGATCTTTGGGTTCTTCTTTACCTCTCTCTCCGAGGCTCTTCTCCCCCGATAGCTCGGTTTGACCTAGGAAGGGTTCTGCTTGTCCCAAACATCTTCCATTTAAGGATTATGGAGACCACTGTGCTCTTAGAAACCTTAAGTGCGGCAGAAATGTTTTTGTAACCTTGGTCAGATCTGTGCCTCGCCACAATTGTGTCTCTGAGCTCTTCAGGCAGTTCCTTTGACCTCATGATTCTCATTTGCTCTGACATGCATTGTGAGCTGTACGGTCTTATATAGACAGGTGTGTGGCTTTCCTAATCAAGTCCAATATCCAGTATAATCAAACACAGCTGGACTCAGATGAAGGTGTAGAACCATCTCAAGGATGATCAGAAGAAATGGACAGCTCCTAAGTTAAATATATGAGTGTCACAGCTTAGGACCATGTGATATTTCAGTTTTTCTTTTTTAATAAATCTTCAATTCTCTGTTTTTTTTTTGTCAATATGGAGTTCTGTGTGTGCATTAATGAGGAAGATTTTTATTTTTTTTGATAGGAATTGCTATGTTTCTGTGCTTATTTCTTGTTTTGTGTCCTGCCTGGATTTGTGTTGGTTGTGTTTTTGTCAAAATTTCCCAGTTAATGAGCACTTAAGTTGACTTCTCCAAAATGGTTCTGTCTTAAATACCCACCATTAAAAAAATAATGCGTATTGATGCAAATCGCATGTAAGGAGTGAATTATACACAATTATCCATCAATACTGGGCAGTCTTGCCGACCCTCAGCAACAAGATGTGGCTAACAAGCATAAAATAAGATTGAAATGGTGTGTAAAGAGTTGAAAATGAATTTCAATGCTGCATTTGTCCACAATTACCCTTTCGTTCACACATGTTTTATTGGGGGTTTCCTTTTCTCTCCCCTGCTCTCTCAAAGCAGATTGAGAAACATTCTCTGTATTACCCTCTTTTTTCCAGAGAAGAAAGAATTAAGGATTTGGTGACAAAAAAGAGCTTTTCCCCTCGTAACTACAACGTCGAAAGGATAACATGGGCGTCTTACAGTGAGAGAGATTGTTAATCGTGGCACAGGGGCTTTGAGCACTAATGCCTTCGCTCCAAACCTCCGTAAATACCAGCAGACATGGAGGTCTTTTTTCTATTAATGGGAGCTTTTAACACTGGAGAGACGCTGCCTCTTGCTTCCTTCTCAGCTGTGCTTAAACACTTTCTGCCAATAAATAATCAATGTTTTTTTTTTTGTTTAATGAGTCTTGTCTGCAGGCTTTAAAATACCCTTTCGACTGATATGATTAAATTCTTTAGCATTATATTTCTCTATACTTCCTCTTATAAGTTTCATTGCTTGTTTTGATAATTTGTGTGATAAATATGTGTGAATTTATTCACGAAAAGAAGAAGAATATAATCATTTTTTGTAAACTTTTACAGTCAAGGGCAGCCAAAAAATGTGCAAAATACATTTTAACAATGTTTAAAAAGCAGAGTTTTTTACTAGATAATAATAATACATTTGTAACGTAGCACTATTATTAAATTAATATTATTTATCATTATACATTTTGATATATTTAGCAGTCAACATTTGAAGTGGAACTAAACCTTTCACCAAAATGCATTCTTGTCTTAGGACAAACTTGATTAACTTTTTTGATCCACTTCAAATATTGACTAAGCCAGCTTTTTCATAACAATAAACCACTTGAGTTTGTGTGTGAGTAGAAGAAAGCTAGCTGTTCAGCGAGGACAAAGTGTATCTGTTTCCCTTCCCAAAACGTCAGATGTCACCTTGCCTCCTGTGACACGGGCAAAAAATGTGTTTTTTATTTTTTAGATCAAAGATAACTACTTTATATTGGAAGTTCACAGACAACACCTGTCTGGAAGAGATAGGCGCATGTGTTGGGACGAAAGACCTATTTCTCCTAACGTCTGCCGTTGATGGGTTACTGGTTGCTGGTAAAGATTGACCAAAATGTGGCGATTGGCTGTAAATGGGCTGTGGTGGCCAGTAATGGACTCCTGCTGATCTTAGCACAGCTGTTGGTGTAACCCATCCAGACAGAGCGCATTTTCCCATTACAGGCCAGTAGAAAAGCCATCCACCAGCGGTTGTTGTTGTCGTAACCCTTGATGATAAGTTTTGGCTGGTCTGGGAGTGATGCAGTGTCAGACGGGGTCTATTAGGCACTGCTTGGCTGGTCTGCAGGTATGTTTTTAGGTTGAGGTGAGCCGTATCACCCCATTTCATTTTGTCGCACAGCAGGTGATGGATAAGGACACGCACTCTGTGAGATGTTTGGGAAAACACTCTTTCCTTTCCTTCCTTTGGAAGAAGGCACTTTTGTTGGGAAAGACTGCTGGAGAACAAGTTTCCAAATTCCCCAGCTGTGTTTCTAAGTTACATAATTATATATTTTGTCCTGATGACCCTTCAAATATCCATACTGATATAGCTAATATCCCTCAATGTCCCGTAACCAAGCAGAACATCTCTAATTGATGTTATCTGGAGAATAGAAGGCAGAAGTTTCCTGTTTCTCTGCAGACGGGAACAGACAGAGAACAGCAGCGCCAGAGACCGAACGTGATGTCAGGTGCTCACGCTGGCTATTATGCCTCTCTAAATGGGTTTTTAAGAGCGGTCCTGGGAAATGTGTTCCTTGGCAGACGGCTTTGAGGTGGATTGCACTGCTCTGCCTGACAGGGACACCTGCTGGGAAAGAGAGGAAAACAACATGCCTCTGCAGGAACATAGAAAGCTTCCCTTCAATAAAGAGTAAAATTATAAAAAAAAATGTAATCTGTGATTGCATATGTTATTACCATTTAATAATTTGAAAAAAAAAGAGGTATTTTTTTTAAGTGTAATGTATATGCATATACATACATACATACATATTTTTATTCATGATCATTAATATAACAACTACAATGTATATATAGTATTACAATTATGAATAATGTATTTATTGTGATTTAGCAGTAATATCATTAATTTTTATATCACCAAGCAGAGTATGGAAGAAAATTGTTTGTTTGTTTATTTAGTTATTGCTGACTGGTTGTTTTATTTTAATGATAAACAGCTGATTAACTATGGTTTAACATGGTAAATTGTTGTTAAAAGTACACTGGAGATCTATAAAGAAGTGCTTTTAAATAATTTCATCCATTGACAAAGTACTCTGGTGATACTAAAGTAGCTATAGGATGGAAATTGCATGCTGCTTTGACATACAGAATAACCAGGATTTCAGAACAACCATAATCATATACCATGGTATTTACATCAAAGGTAGGCTCTATATGAAATATAGATGAAATACCATGGTATTGTCATAATACTTGGCATATCAGTAGTTTGTTAGAAATGCATGTTGCTTAAAGGTCGATAAAGGTTTGTACAGAGAAAATTTTAATGTGATCATTTTGTGAATATAATACTTTTTGTGCTTGCATCTACTATAGAAAGCATACGTGCTTGTTGCGTGCGTGTGTGTGTGTGTGTGTGTAAATGTGAGCCGTGGGAGTGTGTTTGTGCTGTGGAATGAGGCTCTGCTCACGGACGGACGGATGGATGAGTTCGTAAGGCAGCGCGCGAGCGGGGTTGGGTCTCGCCACCGGAGGGATCAGAGAGAAAAACGGCGCTCACCCGAGCCTCCCTTTGATCCCTGTCCCCGGGCCTGCTCGCCTGCACCGTACCGCACAGCATAGCGCGCTAACACCAGCCCTCGCCAACCGCTGCTCGCGACTGTCAGACAGAGATAAGCGCGGAGAAGCTTCAACCCTCTCCCTCTTCCATTAGTCCTTCTCGAAAAAAAGGGGGATGAATTACGTTTAAGAACCCTGTGCTGGCGTCGACTAAAAAGGAAAGAAACCTACCTCAGAAATTTCAAGTGCTCGCTTCTCTTGCCGTCTCCCTTGCCTCGCAGTTTTGACAAGACATTAGGCACGTGAATATCAATGAGCCGCGGAGACTCATGTAGTCCCACACATTATTAAAAACTTGTGCATTAAGCCGCAGACTGGGCACCGTGTCAGCTGGCACGCTCTCCCGACGAACGAATCAAAGCGGATGAGCGCGCGGCATTCATCCGTACCCTGTGCGCTCGCGCCGCGAGAGGGGGAATTGATACTTAATAATTAGAAGCCATATTAAAACAGATACTGTTTATATTTGGCAGTAATGGAATAGACCTATAAGAGGCTTTCCAAAAAAACAAGACCTGCTTGGCAGCTGCCAAGAACATCAGACAGCCAAAATCGTCGCCACGGGCAAAAAACTAAACTGTAGTTTTGGTGTAAGGCTCACGGTTCTAGTGTGTAAGTTTAGTCTTGGGCCTGATGACAATGGAAAGTTATTGTACCAGCGTCAAACCTACCTGTCCGAAGGCTAATATGTTTTCTAAACCTTTTCTTAGAGGCTAGGTTTTGCTGTCTACGTGATGCAGTTCTTTACACTATTAAAAACAATAAAAGTTCTTTATTGGAATTGATGGTTCCTTAGGAATGGTTCCTTCATTGCACAAAATGTTCTTTAGAATAGGGGTGTTCACAAAATGTTATTTTTGGACCTTAATTATTTTTAAGAATAAAATGTTTTGTTACAGCTTATTCAGGTCAGTATGTTGGTTTCATAAAGAGCCAGTGTATTTTTCTTTTAAGAACTAGAAAAAGTTTTTTGCGGAATCTAACCTACGTAAACCATTCATTTGGCCATACACTGCTGTTCAGATGTTTGGGAATTGTTCTTGTTTTTGAAGAAATTAGATTCAAATAATTAACAAGATGCAAAGAGACAGCAAAGACTTTAATATTGTAGCAAACAAATTCAAATAAATGCTGTTTTTTTTTTACTTTCTATTCATCAAAACATCCTGAAAAAAATAAGCATCACAATTGTTCAGCACTGATAATCAGAAAGGTTTCTTGAGCAGCAAAATAATCATATTAGAAGGCTTTCTGAAGGATCATGTGACACTGAAGACTGGATAAATGAATGACCAAATATATTAAAAAAGACAACAGTGTGATGTTCTTGTTGAGGAGAGGTGTGCTGATACTTTTCTAATCGCTCAGACTTACAACTTTAGCTTGGTGGACAATAAAAACCTATTCAGTTTACATTGAAGTTAAGATCTGAACAACGCAGAGACTTGAGAAGCCATTCGGAGCATAAACAGCAGAGCACTGGCAGCTTTACGCAAACATTTTCTTTTCTAAGTATAGAGAAAAATTTAGGGTATAAAGGTTCAGTATTGGGATCTAATTCAAGATTGTAGTACAGAAAAGACGGCATGATGCAACACACACACAAGTGACTGTCAGGTGTTTTCAGAGGTGGTGGTCAGTCTCATGAGATCAGGTCATGCATGCTCCACGCCTGTCTGTCTTCTCTAAACTCCATCTTTGGCTTCCCAGCAGTCACCCGTTGAGTCCAATAGCGACATCCTCTCTCATCTCAAAGAAAAAGACTTAGAAAGACTATTTCGCTTTTTCCTCCCCGACCACTTCCTTTAAGGCTGCTCAAGACGACTGTGTGCTGGTCTCTCTTTTTCCCTCCCTCTCCTTCCCCTGGAGAGGAAGATGCTTTTTCCCGCCGTTCAGATGAAAGGCTACGGCGGACAATAAAAATGCTATTTAAATGCAAGGCTGTTTGTACGCGGGTGAGAGATATTTTCCCCTGCCGAAAGTGAGCTGCCGCATCCTGATAAATAGCAAATATAAGGGAATGCGATTTACATTTATCTTGCAGAGGCAGCCAATATAAATTTCAGCAAATCCTAGGAGATAGGGATTTAAAGGAGGGAATGACTGAGACCAATTCATATGCCGTGTGTCCCACGCAACTGGAAATGCCTATAATATGGAGAATGGGGAGTGTATAGCCACATACACACGCACACTCACCGATCATATCTTGTATGTCAATTACTCAGAGGCCAGAGCATGCTGCTGGACGACTTATTCATTGTTTTACCAGAGGCCAAATCTGTTGCTATTTAAACTTATTTATTAGTTTTATTTTTTTCTCATATTAGCCACACTTGAAAAATAATTAATGTAAATCAATGTTAATCAAACCAATCGTTATTTAATTGTAAAATTTGCTTTGTTTGAAAAGCTAAAACAAATATATTTGTATATTTAATGCAATGACATTCAGAGATATATATGTATAGTTTGTTCTGTATGAAATGGTAAACAATGATAGCAATAGCCAAAAAATATATTTCATGTGTCCAAATTATCGATTTTTCTTTTATGCGAAAAAACATCAGGACATTAAGTAAAGATCATGTTCTGTGATTTTCGCACATCATGCTTAGGATGTCATTGCATTAAAATAAAATATCAAATCAGGTGTCTTTTACTGATGTAGTGATGCTGAAGCTTAATACAGTATCGTGTGAATTTGCGTTTGTTTATGGTTAGTAAAAGTTCAGGGAAAATGCTTATAGGTGTATCAAGTTCAGAGGCCTTTTTGGTTTCTTTTTGATTGCTGTCACTGCAGTTTATTGGCAGTGTCATAAAAGTTGATTTTTAACACCTATTAGCAGGTGAGAGGATTATTTTCCCAGGTAACCTAGGCCCTCATAATCATGAGTTCACAAGTTAAGGGTTTGCAGGGTCACGGTGGGGTCAAACAGTCATCGATAAGCCTCTTTGGTAGCTGTTGACTTTTTGGATGTCGTCTTTGTGAAATGTGTGTCTGGTTAGTTCCACATGCCACTCTGACAGGTGCACCGTCGTGATTAATACCGCAGTGAGCTCTAACTTTACCAACTCAAACCCCCAACCACACACATCCACAGCCAAACCCCAGCAACCTGCTGTCTGATGTCTCGGGACTGACCCACAGCATCATGGGACAGCTGTCTACTTTGTCTCATATGCAGCATTCTTCTGGTCTCACCCACTCGATGTAAGTTTTATCATCCAGCAGATGAAAGTTGATTCAGGAAGTAGTATAATTCATGCATGGAGCACACACAGACTTTAGATTGCACAAAATATGCATTTTGGTGCAGATGCTTATTTATATGGTCTAAAAGTAATGAAATGGTAAGGTCTAGTTTTCTTATTAGCATGCATATTACTACAATATTAATAGTCATTTATTAGTAGTAATTAAGCACATATTAATGCCTACATGGTCTTTACTTCCCTAATCCTATCCAATACCTAAACTTAACAAATACCTTACTAATAAACAGCAAAATAAGAATGTATACTTTAATGCATACTTTTACCAAATATAGTTTAAGAACATATAATGCAATGCAAAACAATGTTATTATTGTTATTTATTTTATGCAAATCGCAATAAAAACACAAGTTAACCTCAACCGGAAGGTCTTACTTGCTTAAAAAGCATAACTGCTATAAACTATCAATAAAAATGGCAGCAGGCAGATTTGATTATGTTGGATCGTTTAGAAGCCTTGGATATGTGTGCACCAAATATGAGACAGTATAGGCTTTATGGGGTAATTTTTAGTATTTGGGGTTTGTTAAAATCAGTAACTCTGACTAAAAGCAATAATAATAGTGATGTTTGTCTAATAGTTTTTCTGATTTCCTCTCTCGTTCGTTCGCTTTCTGTGTGAGCGGTTTGAGTCTCAGCTGGCTATCTCACACAAGCAGTTTCTTCCTCTTAGACTCCAGCTGAGCACTATTTCGCTGTTTATTTACATGTAATTATTGCTGTGAGGTGCAGATATTAACACTGTCAAGAACAATTTGACCTGACATTTTTCACTGTGCTGATCCCCTGTGGATTTTAGCAAACAAACCTCCACCCTTCATGCATCTCTCTCTCTCTCTGAGTTGAGGCACCAGTGCAAAGTGAGAGGAGCTGCGCGCGCGTGTGTGTGTGTGTGTGTGTGGTTTGAGTTCAGCTTGTTCCTGGTGGCTGAATCCATCCCATAGTCACTCAAGCATATCAGTGGAGGAGAATAGACGATTGTGCCTCCACACGTTCTTCAAATGCAACCAAACAGAAAGCATATTAACCTTTGTTTAGCTGACAGACTGTGGCTAAGTTCTGTGGAAATATTTGAGAAGGATAATGGGATTGCTATTACAAATAAAAGTGAACTTCACCCACCAACACAGAATATTCAATCACACAAATATATATATAAAACTTCCTTTTTTTTTTTTTTTTTTTTTTTAATATATATATATATATATTACAAATCAGTGTATGTTATTTAAATTCATATTATTGCATGCAAATTGGTTTGTTTATTTATTTATTTACAACATGTAAATATATATATATATATATATATATATATATAATTTTTATATTATATTAATATATTCATTATTAGTTAATAATAATAACAATCATTATTATGTATTTATATTGGGTAATTTTATAAATATAAAATTCCCTTATTCTGACATTGTATAAGTTACTGAATTTATCTTTTTAATCCCATATATTAAATAAAATAGTTTATAAAGTGTGTGTGTGTGTGTGTGTGTGTGTGTATGGCAGTGATGCACCAATATTGTAGACAATAGAATATACCAAAATGTTATATTTTAGCCAGTGTTATAAGTGTTATAAGCATCCCATTATGATATTTAATTACTGAATGATCAGTTATTGATCAGTTATTTAATTATCATCTCACCAAACACCAATCTAATCAGACATACTGATTACTGTTGTGTTTCAATAAACAATAGTGGTTAAAAATGTAAACTGCTTTGTTTATATATTCACAATTTATAATTAGCTTCAGATCAGGCTTCAAAATATTATAATGTACAACAGAAAAAAATGCTTCTATGGTTAGATTTCGGTTTGTATGCCTCCATTTTCATCCATTTCAATACCAGGTGATAATTTTAAAACACAACTATAGTGTGTATCCCTACATTAGAAGGCATTCGGCTGTCAGTATGTTTGCTGACGTGAGGTGTGACTGACCAGAGGAGAGAGGTAGAGGGCATATGCACACTATTTAGTACAGTAAACATCCTCTGAGGAGTGACAGCTTGTTTCAGCGGCTGATAATGGCTCTCATCTGTGTCCTGTATGTCAGTGCCCAGATTCTGTCAGTGTCAATCAGAATGTAATTGAGCACGATTATCACACGCTCCCTTCTCCTCCAGAACACCTACTGCCCTGTGTCAAGCCAGCTCTGGTCCAGCCTAGTGATCTGCCTACCTACACAGCATTAGAAGGCATCATAAGTAGCAATCCCAGCATGCACGGTGGGAAAAAAATATCAAGGTGATATCAATAAATAGGTCACTCTGATTTAAAAAAAAACAATATTTTTACTTTTAATGCTTATATCTGAAAGTTATTTCTGCCACAGAATAAAAATATGGTATTATTTTGAATTGCTAGACATAAACTCAAGAAATAAATTGTAAGATGTTGACTCGCAGTTGCAAGTTGCACATTTGCAAGATATAAATTCACAGCTTTGAGAAGTCCGAATTGTGAGGTATAAACTCGTAACTGAGTGAAAAAAGTCTGAATTGTAGGATAAAAAGATGCATTTTCCTATATATCTATGCACACACATATAATTCTGTTATAAATCTATCTCACAATGATATATTGGATATGAACTCACAATAATGTAAAGGACAGTCTGAACAGTCTAAACTTACAATTACAAGAAAACAAGTCTTAATTGTGAAATAAAATGTCACAACTACCTTTGTAATATGTGTTTATTGTATCCTAGTGGAAATAAACTTCCATACGTTTGCTTAATTTACTTAATAACTGTATTTTCTTGTAAAATGTATAATCTAAAAAGCATTTTATAAAGTTTTCTCCCATTTATGACTTTAATATAAACTCGTGTAAGAAAATCAGAATTGTGAGATATAAACTTGCAACATGCAAAAAAATAAATAAATCTGTAGTGGAAATAAGATGCCATGCTTACAATACACTGAAAATAAATATTGCCATGAACGAATTTCAACTCAGAAGTTGCTAGTTGCTCAGTAAAGTTGCAAGTAACATATTTTGAACTAGAAAGGCTAAAATAGTATTTTCTTCTATCATCATTAGGTTGGAAAAAAAAATATTTATGCAAAACCAGTGGTGAGTCTATGTAAGAGTTCGAAATTATGCTCCATTGTGGTTATGCTCTCTTACCAGGTATTTCTGCAAACACTAGAGAGCTTCATTTATTGGAACAGGGCTGTAGTTGTATCACACTGCATCTCTCCATTTGTATTCTTCCCCTTCATTTTCTCACCTCTCTCTGTCTATCTTTCTGTGTCTCTGTCCATTTACTCATTTCACTTTCACCCCCGCTCCCCCCCATTTCTGTCACCCTTTTCTCTTCCTCATCTCTCTCTCCTTCTCTTTTCTATTCGGAAGCCTCTTTTCAGTTTTGATTAATGTGCTTCGGCCAATTACGGCTGTGACACAGCGAGCGGCCCCCGTCATCTGTTCTGTGTCAGCAGTCAGGCTGGCTGAAGCTCCCAGGCTGGTTAATTGGCCCGCGCTCCCCTTCCACCGTGACCAAAAGCCTCTAATTGAATTTATGCAACCACTGTTATTTTTAAATAGTCATTTTGTCTCAGATGAGCACCACTATGGGAAGTGCAGGAAAGCAGTTAATCCATAGTCGTGTTTAAAAAGCATCTGATTACAAGCCAATCTGTGTGGATTATTAAAAATATTTGACACATATATATACATTAAGACTTAAAGGTGAAAACTTTTACAAAAAAGATGTGTACATTTTTCTTTTTGTCCATAAATGTCAGATTTTTTTGGCCTTAAGAATCTAGAAGATACTTACATGTTTCACAGAAGACATAACAGGTTAAATATATCCTGATTTTTAAATTCAAAAAGTTTTCACCCCCTGGTTTTTAATACATGTTTTATTCTTCTGGAGCATCAGTGAGCATTTCAGCCTTCAATGATAGTTGCCTACACTCAAAAAAATGATTCATTTGATGAACTCAATTTAATTAAAGGCAGGATTTCCATCCAATAAATATGTGTAGCCCCAACTCATAAAAAAGAAATTAATGTGATGAAATTGAATTGAGTTGGGTCAACTCAATTTGATCAAATATAGTTTGAATGAAAATGATACATTTTATGCTTGTTGAACTCAAAACATTTAACCGAAAAATAAATAAATAGAAAGACATCCTTCTACAGTAAAAGATATGTTTGATATACTTAACTTTAGGCATTAGTCAACTTGTTATGCATAACATAAGATGGTTTTGATGCATCCTTGGCATGCCCAAAGTATTTTTATTATTAATATTAAAACCTTGATGCATGTTAGTAGGTCCCTAATCACATGCTTTACACTTTACCACAATGGTAACCCCCCAAAATCCTAACATAGCAGAAGGTATTTTAAATACAAACATAAAAGATCAAGTCTCCTAGTTTTATCATCTTGATAAAAATGCCAAAAATAACATTTTATTTCAAGATTTACTATCCTTATCTAGCCCTGTGCAAAACAAGATGGGAAAGGGGAAATGCACTTCATAGTTACACAATTAAAACAATTTATGTTCTTTCAAAATGAAAATATTGAGTTGAAGTTTCAAGTCAATTTAACACAATGCAGTTGTTTAAATAGGGAACCAAACATAATTGTGTTAAATTAAAATATATATATATTTTTAAATAAATTCAACATTGTTGGAGAATAATTTTTTGAGTGTATGAGTCACTCAGTTGTTTTTAATGTGAAAAGATGCATCTCAAAATAATAACAAACAAGGGACTCATGAACAACTATCACTAAACAAAACAAAAAACACGACTGCTGCTCATTCAGGTAATAACACAGTATTAAGAATCAAGGGAATGTAAACTTTTGAACTGAATAATTTTTATGAATTCAGCTCTGATTCAAATCAAGTGTAACTATGGTTTGACAAAACAGTTAAAATCTGTGTAAAAGGAAGTTGAGATGGCACGTGTTTTTATATATGTGTTAATATTATCGGGTAGGTTTAGGGTTGGATTTGGTATAGGGCATATTTCCGACATGATAGAGTATTAACATTTAGCGACAATCCCCAGATTCTGAAATCTGAACCACCGCAATACATACCTATATCAGTGTAATTAAGACGTGCCGGGGTTTACATAGTGAACCTGCATTTTAGTGCCTCTCAGTGGACATTTCTCCTTGAAATTGCTGCGAAACGTGCACGTAAAAAAAAACAGTATTGCACAAAATGTGCACAGAGGTTCATATTTTTATGTGAAACATCTTATTCAAGTCAGTACTAAATAACCAATAACATGCATTTTGTATGATCTCTCTTATTTGGGTAAAATAATTCAAATTTTTCAGACTCTGAAAGGGGGATGTAAACTTTTGACCTCAACTGTATCAGTCTAAAACGACTCCAATATCAATCGAAGTGCGCTGCGTCTGTAATGTTTTTCCTTGTTTTACTACATTGTTTGCTGCAGTTCTTCCAGGATTCTCTCTGTTGCGTTACTCTGCTGTAATCCCGAATGGGCGTCAGTCGAAGGGGTTGATAAATTACAGCAAGCGTTATTTGCCGTAATCTTGGCCTCGGGACTGTCCTTTGAAACGCACACAAACAATCGACAGCAGGAGTGTGAAAAAGCACTCACAATTTCCAGTAGAGGCGACTATCAGCCGTGCAGATCAGCGAAGGGAAGAGATGATATTCTGTGGCTCTCAGATAACTCGCACACACTGAGTGGGCTGATTCCCCTCCGTCTGCCCTCCTGACCTGCACTAAACTTGAAGGTAGCACTGGAGGGCATTAGGGTAGGGGGGAGTTAGTGGTGAGAGGAACTGTCTAATCCACTCTGGGCTAGATTAAGAGTAGTGTGTGTGTTGGCCGAGAGCCTGGCAAGGGTGCAGAGGCCTATGCTATCTGCTCTGTTGGCAGGCTGGCCTGAAGGCAAACTCAGTGCTGCTACTGGAGTCTTTGTGCTCTTAAAAGCCCCCCGTCTCACACTCTCCGCTCTCAAACCCCCTCCTCAAATCCTCTCTATCTGTCTGCCATCCATGCATTTCGCTATTTATCTTTAGTATATGTAGTTTCTGTTTTTAGCTCTGTGTTCAGATGGAAATAGACTGTGGTCGAAGTAGATGGCATGTTTGATTTGAAATACGGACAAACCCTTGAAAAAAACATTGCTTGTTATGAGGAACAACTGCAAGCATCACAACAGAGGCTAGAAAATGATGGAAAGTTTTTAGTTTTATTGTTGGATGTCGTGACAATTATTCTGGTGAATATGTATGTGTAGGTTTAAATATCGTTTGTGGTTTTGTGTGTAATATAGTAAGTTTGTGTGCTAAAAGGAGGGTGGAGAGACCATTGAGTTTAACATAGTATCAATCGTCCAGTCAACAAAAGGTTAATGGGTTTTTTTTTTTGGTGAAAAAAATCTGCAATAGTTTTTTCTTTCCATTTTATTAGTTTTAATTTTATTATTTTCTCAATTTTAGTTATCTAAATTAAAAATGAGAACTTTTAACTTGGTGAAAGTTTTTAATATTTTTTTTATTTAAAATAATAATAATAATAACAACAATAATAATAATTTAAGTTTTTATCATATTTTTATTCATTGATTTATTTTTAATGAAATTAGCATTTTACTTTTTTTAGTTAACTATAATAACCCTAATGACCAGAATATTATATTGAGTGCAATCTTTAGTATTCCTTATGCATTAATGACTAACAACTGTAACAGTTGAATGCATTGGTCAAACGGTGACTGAAAGTGGCAGTGATTTGCTATTTGTGCCAAATTGCAAGCATTTATAATTCAAGCAGAAATGCTATAACATTATTTTAATGCTTAATAAAGCATTTTTAATTCCATATTTCCAATGCAGTTGTTTCCAGTACTGCTTCTTTTTTTTCTTGTTCTTCTTCTAGTGAACATGTAAAATTGAGCGCCGCATGCAGTTGTAGCACAACTCTAATGTTTGACTTTTGGGAAAATTGCCTCTTGAAATGTTGTCATCTGCACCCGACAGATTCCTTTTAGCTCTGCAATTGTCGAGCCGTTTCTCCAGAGCTTGACTAAACACGAAAGGACTCGTTGTACATTTAAGCAGACAAAAAATATATAAATTGACTGTTAAGGAAATTAGAGCGGTATGAAAGAATCCCTTTTAGTGCACTATTTGTTTATCTGAAAGGATGCACATTGTATCAATTTACAATTCTGGGTTTGCGCCGCCTCCGGCTGGAGGGTCTCAGAAGTTGGAGAATTAATTAGTTTTTTATTATTATTTATGGAGTAATCTATTTGGAGAGAGGAAGGCATTGCCTCTGGGCTGTGTCCTTTAAACACCGGAGCCCTGACTTCCATTATCTACCGCTCACACGACACACAACAAACGAGAAAAGCACTGTGGAAGATATAGTTCGAAACAAAGAAAAGAAATGTATAGCCTACTTGGGGGGGGGGGGGGGGAAGAGAATTAAAGTATGTGAAATGAAGGTTTATTTAGTTTGTGAACTGTATTATCGGCCGCTGTTCGCCGGAGGTGCTTGTTTTGCGCAGATATGTCACACGCTCCCGTATCAGATTAATAATCTGAATGATATTGATTTTTGTTTATTTAGCTGCGTAAATGTTCTGGGTGGGTAGATTTGTAATACAATCTCAGCTGAGCTTAATCTTTCCCCCTGCGGCGAAGTTCAGCGGTTACGCCACTTTTGGTCAAGGTGAGTCAAGGTCACCGTTCTCCTAACTATGACAGTTTAGAAAAAAGCTCTTGGACACTGAATGGCACAACCACAGTTGGCCAGTTTAATAAACGCATCCAATATGAAGCTAGTCATTGTAATATGCTTGTGTGAATCAAAGGCCATAGCTCAGTTAGAACATTTAAGTAACTTTTATGAACATGCCTCGGACAAAAACATCATTGGTTTGCATCTTGAGGCAAAACAAAGGCACCAACCGTATTTTAAGATATGTCAGTGCAAGTTCATTTCAGTTAAAACAGCTCAGACATGCATTTAATCTTGGACTTGCTCAAGCCTTGTCTGTGAAGCCGGGGGCGAGAGGTTTTTTTTTTTTAACTATAAGGGACAGTTCACCCAAAAATTAAAAATCTGTCACCTTTTAATCGCCCTCAAATTGTTACAAACCTTAATGAGTTTCTATCCTTTGCTGAACACAAATGACGATATTTTGAAGATTGTATGTGACCAAACTGTTGATGGTAATTCTTGACTTCTGTAGTATTATATATATATATATATATATATTAATACTATGGAATACATTGAATGCTTGAATCTGATTGGCTGATGAACGTTCTAAGGTGTGTAGTTATTTTTAGGGAACAGCACAGCGAATGTAGTTCCAGGCAGCTCTTTGACCGCATGATAGTTCATATCACTTCACTAAATGGTTTCAGAGTAAACAACAGCAAAATAACAAAACCCCATAATGACACTGGCCAAACAAATACATATAATAATCAATATGATAAAAATGACAGCTCATTTCCATGATTTGCCACAAAATTGTTTTATTATGTATGGCAAACATACTCTCTCCCTCTCTCAGAGACACACACACATTAACACACGCGCTAATGTTGCTAGCGCTACTCTGTCTTTCTTTATCTGTAACATCAACTTAAAAACAACTTGACTTCTCGCAAGCGAGGTAACAACAGCGCTGTTAGTGAAGAAAATGAACTTGAAAAGTTTCATTTTTAGCTGAACACTTTTGAGAGATGCACTGAGACTGAGAGGAAATTCACATGCTCTCTCTCTCTCACACACACATACACACGCTCAGGAAGAAATAACCCTACTCCCAATAGTGCTTCAAGTACAATAACCAGACAAATATCTTGAAATATATCATCTGATCGATGTCTTGAGGTGTGGCAACCTTAGCAAAGGCATAATAATTGACTCCAGGCTGTTGAATTATTATAAAAAATAATGCACGCCCAAGGTGTAATGACCGCATCAACACCTCGGGTAATTTCAATTCAATTATATATTAAATAAATAAAATATATAATAATAATTTAATGGTCCATCTTCAATTATTCCTACGCACACAAAACGTTAAAGTTCAGAATTCAAAACCTTAAAATTTTTTCATTAAGGGAAAGCCTGTAATCTCACTTTTTAAAAATGTATTAAGTGAGTCTTGACTTCAGAATAATGAATAAAAAATCATTTCAAGATTATCTGTTAAATTTATTCCTAAAATTGAAATACTCATCCAAAATAAACATTATACACACACACACACACACACACGTATATATTTTAGAAAATATTTTGGGTATATATTAAATATATTTATATACAATATAAATGATATGAATATAAATAAATACATGCAAATATTTTCAAAATATATACTGTATGCATGTGTCTTTACATATGCAAAATAAACATGCAGTACATACACATATATTATGTAAACAAAAGACTTTTATTTTGCATGCGATTAATCGTGATTAATCTTTTGCCAAGCACTAATATATGATTACATAAATATGTAATATCCACTTCCCTCCAAGAAGCATTTAAAGACATCTTCATATCAAATTTCACAATTACGTGTCTTTGAAATATGGCTCAAGTGTACTGCTAAAAGCTAGACCATTGTAAAAATTAGTAAAAAAGTATACTTGAGAAAGTGTGTTCTCTTTAAGTACACTTATAATGGCATTTTATTGCACTAATTAATATTACATTATCGGCAAGTACAGTTTTCATCAAAATAGCTACACAATTACATTTCTCAACTGATAGAAAGATGCATGTATTGATTAAAAATGGGCTACTTTAAGTGTAGTGCCTGTGTATATATTCTATTCTATTCTATTTCATCCTGTTCTATTCTAGCCATAAGAGGCCAACAGTAAGTGTATTTTAGTGTTAAAATGTGCTAATGAGCCAGTTATTGGAGATGTGAATGATTTCTGCCATATGACTTCCATTATCATCTTGAACTGTGGAAAACAGCAGCGAAGGTCCAGGGATTTGTCTTCGCTCGCTCTCTAAAGGAGGTCAGCGTAGCTCTGTTGAGGAAGCGCTGCTGGAATTTGGCTCTTTATAATTAGAAGCGCTGATAGAGGAGTCGGTCCTGATTGTCTGCCGCTTTAATTTAATGTGCATATAAAGAAGGAAGCAGTGTAATCAAGCTTCAATTAACCGATGACTAAATCTCTCCCACCCCTGCAGCTGCCGTCCGCCCCCATCATCCCACCCCACGGCCCCCACGTGTGGCCACCAACAAGGGCTACTTGTGCTTTCCATTGGCGTAGTCTGCTATAATCAGGAAACGTATGAATCTTCCAGCCATATGGCCGCATCACATGTGTCTCTTATAAAGACACGGCAATGAATCTCCCGCTTATGCGGATGCATGTCACATGTGCGCTGAACGGCCTTCCATACTGATAGAATTAGCATGAGGAAACCGCTAACCAGCCTTATGTGTCTGGTGCGCCTCGAGTGCTCCATATTTCCTGCGAGACATTCAGGGAATATTAATCATAATGTGATTAATTTCCCACGTCCGCTCGCGCGCACCTCTCGTTGTTTGTGCTGAAGTCGCCATGTGAACTGCGTTTAAACTCGCGCGGATATGAGTTTGTGTGTGTCACGTCTGTGTGTGTTTAAGCGGCTCTGGATGCTCTAATTGGTTTAGCAGCCAAAGGGAGTCAAAGGGCAGCGTAGCGTGTCGAGACGCAACGCGAACCTGATGCTGGGAAGGATGCTTTTTTGTCGGCTTGAGAGGGAGGACCATGTGTGGGGCTTCCTGGAAAACTCTTCTCCAGCCCCAGAAACTATTGCTTCTTTCGCTCTTACTCTATTCTTAATCGGTTTCCCTACTCCTTGACCTTTTCACCAGACCTCATGCTCCATGTTGTTTAAAGAGTGTAACACATTGTTGTTTATTCTTTTAAGCTAGAATGTAGTCTACAAGTGTATGTAGTCCTTTGATATTATTTAGTCCTTTTTGATATTCTATGTATTTTTATTTATTTATTTATTTAATTAAGACTGAAAATTAATATTAGATTATTTAAAATTAATATTAAATATTATGGTCAAAACCTTTTTTTTTATTTTATTGATTTATTTTTCTACATTTAGTTATTATGTGATAAAAGTTTTTTTTTGCATTTATAATTTATTTTATTTTGTTTAGTGAAGGTGACTATTAATATTAAGTACTGTGTGATAATTGTTAAAAAAAGTTTTTACATGTATTTTTATAGTTATTGTGTGATAATTGATCATAAAAATAGATTTTTTTTTATTTGTTGTTTGTTTGTTTTTATGTTTGTTTGTTCTTTATTTTATTTTTTAAAGTGAAGGTCAATATTAATATTAAATATTGTGCCATAGTTGGTTAAAAATACTAAAACAAAGCATTTTTATTATTGTATAGATTTTTTTTTCTATATTTATTTTTTAGGGATATATGTTAGAATTTGACATAAAAGTCTTTAAAAAAACACATATATTTATTTTATTTATTCCCTCAATCATTCATTCATAAATACATGCATATAGGGTTACTACATGATATAACCATTTTTGTGTAAGTTGCCATCTTTAAATTAATGCAATCAATTATTTAAAAAAAAATTATTTTATTGGGCCAATAACAAAATGCATATGTAAAGCGGTTTATAGTAATAGTTTTAAACTGTATATACTACATTATCATCACGTGATCTTACTTGGTCTAAGATGTTTAGTTAAGACTAATGCTTAATTTTAAGTCTAATAAATATAGTTAAAATTGAGGCTCCATTTCATTCCTGATACTAGGAATGGAGGGTCAAGTGCATTGCATTGTGGGAGACAACATTGTGCAACATTTTGAAAACTTTAGTAGGTCATTGAAGGTATGCATTTTACTGCAAAATTAGTATTCGAACAGTCATTGAGTTCATTGCAAATACCACAAACAATGCAGATCTTAACCATTCATTGTTTTTCAATGCAGAAACAGATAAACAAGCAGATTGTGCTCACATTAATGTTAGTTTAAGAGCGGGGCCTGTGTGTTAGGGATGGGAGATCACGTACTTGGCTCTGTTCGGGCCGCTGCTCATTATTATTCATGAGCATGGGGGTGTTTCTGGGGCCTGGGGGCGGGATTATCTTCTCCCTCAGTGCTTGTTGTGCTGGAGGCCTCGGGACAGGGGTCTGTTTGGCACCGCCGCTGGGGTCTGATGGGTCTGGCCTCGCTCCCCCGTCTCTTTCTTTTGCTGTATCACTCTTTCTGGCCACTGCTAATCACTCTGGGATGCTGGCTGTGCTCTGTGCCTGGCACCAGTTCACAGTCCCTTTGCTTTTTTTCTTTCCTATTTTTTTTTTTTTTTTTTTGGAGTGACCTGCCGTGTGAGAGGATCTCTAGCCGTTGCACCATTTGAAAACTCATTGCATTAAATATTAATAGTTTAAAGTATTTGGTGTAATATTTGCTTACTTTTAAGCACATGTATTTATTTTTAAACACGTCACAAAAAAAGAATTATCAAAATAGTAATTGCAAAATAGATTAATTGCATCCAAAATCAAAGTTTTTGTTTACATAATATATGTGTGTGTATACAAATCATTGTGAAATCTGGTGATTAAGAAAAAATACAAGATTTGTTCCTCTCAGAAATGGTTCTAGAAAGCAAAAATACAATAAAATGCATCATATTTTTGAGAAACTATGACATTCTTTAGCAAAACTGACGCTATAATCTGGAATCAGCGCCCGAGAATAGAAAGAAACAAGTACTGGATTTCATTTAGCAAATACAATGCACAGTGTCTTCACTAGATTTGTTTGAGAAAATTAATGCATTTATATTTTGCCAACTTAAGGTTGCATCGAAATTTTCCTTTATGTGTTATTTTCCTTCCTTTTAAACACAAGTTGGTTAAACACCTGCTTCTGTCTTTGTGTCTCTCTAGGTGATGAGTATTTTGAGTAACCCCAGTGCCGTCCCATCCCAGCCGCAGCACGATTTCTCCATCTCTCCTCTCCACGGCAGTCTGGAGGCGTCTAACCCCATCTCAGCAAGCTGCAGCCAGCGGTCAGACCCCATCAAGAGTGTGGACAGTCTGGCCTCCTCTCAGTCCTACTGTCCCCCCACGTACAGCGCCACCAGCTACAGCGTGGACCCCGTCACTGCTGGATACCAGTACAGCCAGTACGGCCAGAGTACGTGTCGCCCAAACATTATATCTGTCTGTGTGTCTCTGCTGATGCAAATGTGTGCCAAGGGTACATTTATTTGATCAAAAATACAATAAAAACAGTATATATTATTACAATTTCAAATAACATGATTATTATTAATGTTAAAAATAGTTCTGCAGACTGAAAACACCCATTTTACATAATTGGTTTAGCTTATTGTTTCATTTATAGCTTGCATTTAATTAATTATTATGATTTTTTATTTTTTTTGGGGGGGGGGGGGCATTAAAACCATCTAAAATAATAGTAAAGACAGTACATGCTACAAAAGATTTTCGTTTTAAGTAAATGATGTTCTTTTGACCAAATCCAATAAAATGCACCCCGTTATTAATAATCAATGAGCAACAAATCAGCATATTAGAAGGATCATGTGACACCTAAGACTAAAGTAAGGGTGCTGAAAATTCTGTTTTGCAATACAGTAATAAATTACATTTTAAAATATATTCATGTGAAATTGTAAGTAGCATTTTGAAAAAAAAAAATACTGTATTTTTAATCAAATAAATGCATCCTCATTGAGCCAGCACAGCACGTGCTGATCTTTTTTGGTAGGGAAGCCACTATAGTTTAGTCACCTGTGTATGGACAGTCTGTTTCCTCTCTGAGGGCGAGCACTGACCCCTCTGCCATTAGACACATGCTCCTGATAAAGACCCCAGCACCGGCCCCGGGCACCTCTGTTGGTCACAGTACTCTTCCTTCAAATGGGAAACGGACACTTCAAAGCCCACTTTAACCCCCCGAGGGTCCTAATGTCCTTTTAGTCACCTCTCACACACACACACACAAGCTTCAGGACAGGAAAGAATTGATTGATTGAATTAACATAATCAGAGGCTGATGTTGTCACAGAAGTCAGTGGTTTCTATCTACAGGTGTGTTTTGTGATGTGTCTTACACACCTTGAGATATTGTGTCCAAACAGAGGTTATCTAAAACAATTACTCAACTTTTTTCAAAAATGCATGTTTTGGGGTTTGGGTTAGTCTGTAGTCATTATGATGAGCTCTATGAGAATGGCAGAGGCCTGTGGTTTGACCGCGGTGAGCTGTGTAGGTAAACGCGCGTGTGTGTGTGTGTGTGTGGGAGTGTGAAGTAGTGTCAGGTCCATCAGAAGGTGCAGGAGGGTTGATTGAAGAGATCTGACGAGCGAATGTCAGGTTAATTATGAGTGAGATTGAGAGGACTGATCTGTTTAATGAGTCAGACGAGAGAGCTGCTGAAATTGAGGCGAGTATGAAGCATGAAATTTCAAACGCTCAGAGTAATAAAGACTGGCACATACACACACACTCCACTGAATGAATGACACCAGGCGTTCTCGTCTCTCTCTGGCTCTTGATTGACTAAAAGCCCATTTTAGTTTGTAATATCTTTTATTAATCTTTATATGTGGCATTTGTTGAAAGAAGTAAGCAGGGACTGTATTAAATACTGTCACGTGTGCTGGATAGTGTCAGTATGTGATGGTTTTAATGATTTGATTAAATCCCTGTTCTCACAGTTTAGTAAAACTATTTAAAATATTATTCCCAGCTGTTGAAATAAAGCTGTAATAAAGTAAAATTCATAGTTTCAGAAAGTCTTTAATGTCAAATTAATTATTTCAGTTAATTACCAAAGCAACTTCCCTTTAAGGTTTTAAAGTATGCCTATTAAAGTAAAGAAAAGCATACATAAAAGTATTAAAATTACTAAAGATGTATAGATAGATTTATAAGAAATGTTATGTAAATATGTTATATATTTCTAAAAATATACGGTAAATTCTATAATAAATGAATATAAATATATACATTAGTTTATATACATTTTAAAACTATTAATCCTGATGTTATGTTTATATATTAAATATATTTATATATAATATAAAATATGAGAATATCAATATATAAATGTTTATACATGATAAATATACATATATTATGTAAACAAAGACTTTAATTTGGATGTGATTGATAAATTAAACATGGATGTATGTGCACTAATAATATATAAAAATTAAAATATAATTTACAGTATATAATAATTTAATATAATTTATATAAATATAATATAAATATATATAATATAATATAAATATAATTTAATATACTAATTTACAGTAACTACTATTTTAATAACTTAAAATAATAAATGAAATAGCACTACTTTGGAGCGGGTTCATTGATACCATTTAAACGTAACTTGTATGCTTGTTTTATTAACGCATAAACTGAGACTGCTTTTTTACGTGGTACGTCGTACTCATGAGAACGTGTTTGTGTGTTGTTTCCTACAGCCGCTGTGGACTATCTAGCCAAGAATGTGAGTCTGTCGACCCAGAGAAGGATGAAGCTGGGAGATCATTCAGCGGTGCTGGGACTCCTGCAGGTGGAGACGGGACAGGCCTACTGAGTCCGAGCACCACAAACACACCTTCACGCGCTCTCAGATGCACAAACACCTCCTCCGTCCAGCTGGAGCTCCTCGGCACGAGCGTGAGAGGCTTTTACTCTGATTCTCAAGACAAGAAACCCTTGCCATACCATTTGACGTGACCTCCTCGTGGTTCCGGGCTTGTCTTGTACCTCCAAGGAAGCATTCCAAGCCATTTCCAAAATGTACTTTCACCTCGCTGTGCATAGTCGTGTATGAATCTCATATGAGTGTCATTACAATGGATAATCTTGCTTGTTTTCTATCGATATTGTTATTACGATTGCCCTTACAGTTGTTGTAATTATGATTATCGTAACTATTGTTTCGTTTCGTTGTTTCAAGATTCCACACGTAGCATTTTTTACTAATTCAAAACCCGAAGATTTTTTTTTTTACGTGAAATGCTAGTGGGCTAAAACGAACGGGGGATTGTGTGTGTGTGTGTGTGTGTGTGTGTGTGTGAAGTGTGACTGCTGGTTTTTCACTTTCCAGCCGTAATGTTCCTGAGCGATTTGACCTTCTCTGCCTTCATATTTCACTTGACATTCCATGCGAACTTGGCCACTCTGTGGGAAGTCTGGCTTTCTGCTGGGAAATAGCAGTGCTTTTAGAGGACCAGTGATTTTTTCCCTCGCTCAAATGCCCGTTTTTGTTCTCAGTGATCATCTGGTGAGAAAAAAAAACGACATTGATACCGGATTTTAGAATGGTTTTGTTTTTTTTCAAAATTGTATTATTTTATTTTCTAGAGTAAAGCAACACTTTGCCCTCAAACTAGACAAAAATGAATATTTTTAAACATTTATATTACGATTCTGTTTAAGCAACGCAAACATTTCACATTCCATAGGCCTATAGATTATAAAGTTTGCTTAAAAAGTCAAATGTTTCAAATGCGCAAGTGTATTTTAGACCAAGTACTACAGTGTTTAAAAGTTTGGGGTCAGTATGATACATATGTTTGAAAATGATATCTTTGATACAGTTAATAAAACAGTAAATATTATTGTAATTTTAAAATGCAATTTGTATTTGAATATATGTTAAATTGTAATTTATTTATGTGATGCAAAGCCGACTTTTCAGCATCATTACTCCAGTGTCACATCCTATCAGTATATTTCTTAATATTTCTTTGGAAACCATGATTATTTGAGTTTCAGGATTTCTTTCCTAACATAGTCTTCACTGTAAATTTTAATCAGTTTATTAAATCTTATAAAATCTACCTGGCCCTATACTTTTGACACTCTATGATAAATTTCTGTCTATGATAAGATGACAAAAGTGACCAATCAAATCAACCGCTTTCTCACGTTCCCATTTCACTTTCTCTTTTTTACGTTACCAACGGATACAAATACTCACGCCAGGGCTCCTGTAATTAAGATCTCATGCATTCACAAGTTTGTACAAAAAAAAAAAGAAAAAAACAGTTAAAGTGAAATTTCAACATTTGTGTAGCACTCACAGGTGACATTTTGAGACGTAAATGGAACTGTACAGTAGATGAAGCAGATCGTTTATTGTTTGTTTATAAAGAATATGTTTTATACTAAAACAGAAAAGGTGTTGTGTGGTAGATGAAGCAGGGGATATGTGTAAGTCTTATATTGTAATTTTGTGTTTATATTTACTGCTTTTGTTTCTTTGCTTTGGATAGATATTATGTATCATTTTTCTTAGGATTCAACGTGAGAAGCTCTTGATAAAAGACAGGCGCACTTAAAACTGACTGGAAGGTGAATCGGTCGTTTATGATTCCTATAGCTTCAAATCTGTGGATCCATAATGAAGATGAAATATTGACATTCATGATGCGTGGAGGTGACCGGTGGCTCATGTAACAGACTGTGGGAAACACAGCAGCGTTTGGTGCTAACTGACTGCTACGAATCTTCGAGCGAACGTTTTATTGGGTGCATATCGCGGGAAATGAACTCTTGGAGAAGCCACCTGACACAAACCCCGCCCACTTCCCTTTTCAACTGTCGATATCTTCATCGAATGAGCAACAAAAGAACTTCTAGTATAGAATATCCACAGCTAACACCTTTGTTAATCAACGTTTGGATATTAAAAATATTAGCCATCATGCCCCTCTGGGACGTCAATTTGGGCACCTGCTTTCGTTAGCATTTGTGTTTTTATGCTTTCCTCCCATTTCCTTTCAGCATGTGTGTACGTTACCATGGTATAATTTATTCTGCTGTATGAAGTAGTAGCTTTAGTGGGAACCTTGTATTTGGTATTTACTACCTTCAGCCTGTTGGTGTCTTTACTGTAACACTGGCGTAAATGTTATCAATTAAAGATTTAAAACTGACATAAGGATCAAATGTCCAGAGTTTTTTCTTGCATTTATTGAATTATATTTATTGGCCATTTTTATGCATTATGGTAGCATGCAGGAAACGCACTTTGAAATTTAAGACATTACTTTAAACATGCACAGGTTTCTAGTTTTGTCCAGTGAAGAGTATACGAATATGGAAACACTTATATAGGGGTCAATTCTGGCTATATTAACTAGTTGCTTGCCTATTATTAACATATTGACTGTTTATTAGTGCTTATGAAGCACATGACTGCATGACCATACTCTAACCCTAATTAATTAAACTTAACTACCTAACTAACTATTAATAAGCAGCAAATTAGTAGTTTACTGATGCACAGGCCATAGTTAATAGCTTGTTAATAAAGAGAATTGGACTAAGTGTGACCATGAATATTATAACTCATCATGAATAATATGAAGAAATGTCAACACTGAAACTTCTCAATGTTTTTGGTTTGTTTTTGGAAGTACAGCTCAGGTCTAACATCTTTCATGTGTTACTTGTGCTTTATCAGTTCATTATCAGAAGGCAAATCAAGACTGGAAGGGAATTGACCATCTAGAAAGTATCAGATTATCAGGTTTCTCCTAAATTTGTTCTTCTGCCCCTGTACTTTATATACTTTAAACATTAAAACATATTTTCTCTTAGTGTGAAGGATTGTCCAATGGAAAGGTTCCATGGATGTTCTTCGGTGAACCAATCAATGTCAATTAAAAAACCTTAATTTTTTAAGGGTGTGGAATTAGTGAAAAGAAGGTATCTTAGACAGTCTCCTATATACCTTACATAAAATGAAGCTTCCAGAGTGTGAGTTAGTGTATGTACAGCTATGTACAGTATGTACAGCTGTGGGAAGTCATTCATCCTCTCTGTCTGTCTGCTTTGGTCCGGCCTCGTTGGCAGACTCTGTCACACAGGAACTGCTGGAATGCTGATGGCATGGCATAGATTCCTAACCACACGATACCAAATCCAGCTGCTGTCCCAACACGACTCCCTGGACATTCTGCACATATTGTAGCAGATTTCAGACAACTGATGACAGCATTTATTGTTTCTGTTCGATTACTGCATCTTTATTCATCAGCACACAGTCAGAGTTTTATATTTTAGCTCCTCTCTAAAATCTAGTAATCTCATTTGTATGGAAGTATCATGTGCACAATTTTTGGGGACATATTGACATATTGCAATTCTCACTATTAACTAGTTGCATATGTGACCCTGGAACACAAAAGCTGTCTTCAGTAGCACAGGTACATGTATAGCAATATAGTCAACAATACATTGTGTGGGTCAAAATTATTATTTTTTGCCAAAAAAGTAAAGATCATGTTCCATGAAGATATTTTGTAAAACAAATGTGTACCGTAAAAATACCAAAAGTAAATTTTTTGATTAGTAATAGGGATTGCTAAAGACTTCAGCAAAGTTTGAACAACTCTAAAGGTGATTTTCTCAATATTTATATATATATACATATTTTTTTGCACTTTCTGATTCCAGATGTTTTGTTGTTTTTGTTGTATCTCAGCCAAATATTGCCCACTCCTAACAAACCATATATCAATGGAAAGCTTATTTCAACTCAAATTAATAGTTTGTGTCTAATTATTTAGTTTTGTCACAAGCAGCCATCTAATAAGTGGGAAAATGTTGTCGCAGATTAAAGCCTGACAGGCTTATCAGCAACTTGACGTGAAACAGACTGAAGGGCTACATGAACCCTTACGTAACACTACCTGACTCTTACTAACTAATAATTAGCAGCAACTTAGGAATTTACTGAGGCACAGTTACACTGTAAAAAAAAAATCTGTAAAATTTACGCTAAAAAAACTGGCAGCTGTGGTTACCAGAATAAAACCGTGAAAAATACGGTATCACGGGTTTATGTTAAATTTACAGTTAAATACTGTAATTTCTAATAATAAACCATAATGACTGATACAGTATAATGTTAATGTACCAACCTATTAAATCTATTTTGTAGCTTTGAAATACACTGATAAGCACCAAATGCAGGTGATGATGATGAATCAAAGCCCATCACAAGCTTATAGAAGGAGCTCAGTGTCATTCACACAAACACTAAACACCATCATGGTATGAATTATTAAACTCAAATTTACAATAAGCATTCATTTAGCAACATTAAGTGTTACACACAACCCTAATAAACATAACTAATACAAAAAAAACAGTTATTTAAAAGAAAAAACATCAAATTCAAACAAAATTTTAAATACAATGCAGGTAATTCTGGGAATGTCAGTTTATGGTGTTTGCCTGTAAATTTAACAGAAATTTACCATTAACCATTTAACAGGTTTTACTGTAGCATTTTCACAGTTTTTGTAAAAATGTAAAAATGTTGTCATTAATTACTTGCCCTCATGTCGTTCCAAACCCATAAGACCTCTGTTAATTACAGAATTACACAAATTAAAATATTTTTGAAATCAAAGAGCCATCTGTCCCTCCATAGACAGCAACACAACTGAAATGATTCCAGATCCAGAAACGTAGCAAGATAACAGAATTTAAATTTTTAGGTGAACTAACCCTTTAAGCAGAAGCTAGCAAGGAAAGGAAAGGAAAGGACGTGGCCAGGTATGGTTGCCCATACTAGGAATTTGTGCTCCGCATTTAACCCATCCAAGTGCACACACACAGCAGTGAGAAGTGATCAACCACACACACACACACTGTGAACACACACCCGGAGCAGTGGGCAGCCAT
>JAUCMS010000012.1:4063838-4074042 GCA_032357445.1 Enteromius radiatus | reverse complement strand
AGCGAGGCAAAGCTGACGCTATTTGCTAAAACGTGCTTTGAAGCGTTTGCTCAATAACTTATGATTAAAGCGCCACTTGCCGTTTAACCGCTGCAAGTGCACTCTTCCGCCGCGGCGGTAAGAAGTTCATTATGGTTGTCTACCATCTGTATATGGCACAGTGATCAATGTATCAGAGGGTGTTTTGTCAGATAAACCTAATTGCAATGAATGTCTAGTGATATATGAGGATGCTTGCATTGTGGGGTGCTGGTTTAGTGGCTCTTAGTGCCATGCATTTGTCTTTTGCTCTCCAGCTGAGGGTAAAGCTGCCTCACGTCTCTTCTACCTTCGTCACTGCTAGAATGGCTGTGCCTAGTCAGCTCTTTGCTCTAATCTCTTTTCAACTGCAGTTTTCTTTGCTTCCCTCTGCTCCCTCCTCTTCCTCGGTGTGTGTGTGTGTGTGCGTGCGTGCAGGGCAGCTGCTGCAGGCAGCCTTTTTCTGGGGGCGGGTTTTTCAGTCTGCTTACAGCTCCCAGCATAGCGTGCTGCATTTGCACCACGTTTCATTAGTAATTCTGGACCATTCTCGCAGCATTTTCCCCCTCAGTTAGCAGCGGCATTCGTCAGAGTGGTATTTCAGCATCCTGGGGGAAGATTCAATCAGTTTCTACTCACACAATAGCTACCACAATAGAAACAAAACAAGAGCGGACAATTGTGAATTATTTAGCAGCACCGCATTTGAGAGATACTGATGTGTAACTGTAAAACACCCCTGACTTTCTCCGGAAGGTTACTTACCATCACTACACGCCTGTGGCTTCTCTCCATGTGTCTGTTTATTTGTGTATTCATGTGGCAAGGATGTATGGACTGATATGTCTGTGGGTGCTCTCAGAGACTTCCAGCAGTTTACCTGCATCAGTGTTAGTCCTCCCGGTGGTTTGACGATCTAAATGTTTGGACATCCTGTGTTGTTTTGACATGGCCTGGGGAGTTTTCAGGTGTATGTGATGCACAGTTGCACATGAGGAGTGATGGCTTCTCTCTCTCACACACACACACACACACACACACACACACACAATTACTCTGGCACACTGGCCTTTCCCCATGGGTGTAGGTGACTTCTTCAGAAATTAATCAGCATTTGATCAATTATCAATTACTCAGCTGTTGTGTTAGAAACACTTGCGCACCTGCATTTACGCATTTTCTGGAATTTAATGCCAAGGAGTATATTTATGTACAAAACTGAGATCATCTGATAGCTGATACATATGCTTTGCATTGATTGTATGGTTATGATAGGACAATATTTGGCCAAGATACAACTATTTGAAAATCTGGAATCTGAGGGTGCAAACAAGTAAGAAAATCACCTTTAAAGTTGTCCAAGATCTTAGCCATGCATATTACTAATCAAAAATTAAGTTTTAATATAGTTACGGTTGCAGATTCACAAACTGTCTTCATGAAACATGAAATTTACTTACTATCCTAATAATATTTGGCAAAAAAGAAAAAATTATCATTTTGAGCCATACAATGTATTTTTGACTGTTTCTAGAAATATACCCCAGTGACTTTTGAAACTGCGCTAAACTCTGTGTTGCTCAGAAAGGCACAAAACTGTGGCTTTAAGAACTATTTTTATTGGTGAAATTTTAGCCAACAGACAATACTGACAATATTGTGTCTAAAATGTAATACAATATTACGTTTACAACAGCGTTCTATAGGCTGCATCACAGTCAGTTGTATTACATCGTGTTTTTTATTAAGCAACTGCATGTAATTCAAGATGGCTTACAGAACTGGGCAGGACTGTGTGCATTAAATACATTCATAATTTTAACACATTCTTTTTTTACTAGAATTTATCACTCCGGCACTAGTGTTTAGACTAGTCTTTTTTTTTTTTTTCTCTAGTTTTTTAGTTTTTCTTCTAGGCTAGCCACAACTTTTCCGCTACAAAATGGTAGACTGGTATAATTTGAATTAAAAAGTTAGTTGGTTGAACAAGTTCTTAAGACAAAGTCTTAACATCGTGACTATGTTTATGCAACTGGCCCAAGGTGTTTTTGAGTATAAACAGCTGAATAGCATTTGTGACCCTGGAGCACAAAACCAGTGTTCAGTAGCACAGGTGTGTTTGTAGCAATAGCTGACATACATTGTAGGGGTGAAAATGATTGATTTTTCTCTTATGCCAAAGATCATTAGGATAGTAAGTAAAGATCATGATCCATGAAGATCTTACCTCAAATATATAAAAACGCAATTTTTGATTAGTAATATGCATTGCTTAGAACTTCATTTAGACAACTTTTAAAAGTGATTTTTCTCAATATTTAGATTTTTGCACATTAGAATTTCATATTTTCAAATAATGTATCTAAGCCAAATATGTTCCTATTCTGACAAACCATACATCGAATGCTTATTAATTAAGATGTCATGTGATATATGTACATATATCTGAATTGACCTTTTATGAGTGACACATGTGCATTTGCTGTGTAGAGGAACTCACAATGTCAGTTTAATTGTAATTAGAGGTTATTTTGACAATGAGCATGATGCCTTGGTTCTTTGACAGACTCAAGCTATGTCATCATCCCCTGACTGCTGCCGCTGCCCGTCTGTCCTTCGTCTGTCCTGACTCCTCATGCCTGTCTCTTCTCCAGACAGAGAGTTATTGATCTCAGGGCTATTCTTTACATTTCCGAGTGCGGCACAGTGCACGGAGTTATTTTTAATCTATCCCCGCCTACTCAAATGCACACCTATGCGGAACCTAATCCCCGCCTTCCCTTTGTAGCAGCGATCCCCGGCGTATCTGCATTTCCTTCACCCTTCATGTAGCACCACAAAGCACATTGAAGATGGGTGACCTTTCAGAGCGCTGCACGCTCAAGTGGACAATCAGCCTGACACAATACATCATGCAGAGCTGATTCAAGCATCTCCTAGATAACCCACAAAGCAAGGCAGTCAGTTTTGTGAAGTAGGCATCATGGTGTAGCCTAGATTCATCTGAAAACCTCACCTTTGCAGCAGTGCAGTCAGCACTGTGGATCTCTGCAAGGCCAGCGGGCTGAGCACAGATCTGAAGTGGACTGTGCCAAATGCAGGGGAGTGAAGCTGGCACAGTGTGAGTCTGTGTTTTTGGTGAGATGGAAATGAAACCGAGGGTGAGAGCCAGAGAGGGCTTCCCCAACCTTACTGCCGCAGCTCTGCAGTGCTGAATGGGAAACACTGTAAATCATACAGATGGACTGATCTGTAATTATTCTAGAGTAGTTTCAATTCTTTTTTTTCTTCATTCAATAATTAATACTAATGGGAATTGGAAAAAAAATGTTTTTGTTCTGCAATTTAGGCATTTTAAACCATTTTAGTTTTTTTTAATAATTTGATAAAAAAAAAATATTGGGATTAATGATGCAGAAATTAATGAGTTAATTCCATGTTAAAAATATTTTCAAAAAGAAAAACATTCTTTAAATTATAACTTTTTTTTTAATGCATTTCATGATTGCATAAATGCAGTCTTGATGAACATAAGAAACTTACTTCAAAAACATGAAAAATACAGATATTTATTTTGCTTTCTAACACAAGTAGATTAAAATTTTTCTTTTTAAGGTTTTTTTTTTGCAAATCAACTACATCTTATTATGACACTTAGTTGTGACTAAGTGTGAACTTCTAGCTTGAGTTTAAAGGGGTCATGAAATGCAGTTTCAAGCTTTTAGAGACGAGGGTCTCACCTCCGTCGTGGTATTGAAGGTAGAGAGAGAGCGTTGGTTATTCACTCCCACCACCTACAATCCCTGCCGGACCTGGGACTCGAACCCACAACCTTTGGGTTATAGGTCCAACTCTCTATCCGTTAGGCCACGACTAAATTAACGCGTTAATGCGCGCAATTAATTTTTTCCAGATTAATGCATTAAAAATATTTAACACAATTAACGCAGGGGGCGTGACTAGGATTGGTCTGTCAGTTTTTCTCTTGACAAGAAGTGCATTTATTCAGCCGCAGAACGTCTTTAAGACCACATCAACTGTGAGACATTTCAGATGCCTCCACCTCACTTCCACGCCAAGCAAACGGTACTGTGCTTACAGCGTGTGCCCTTCAAATACATGCACAAAGATACCAGAGCATGCTGTAGACTGAAGCGTGAAATAAGATGCGTGCATGCAACGTTGTGGTCAGTTGGGTCATGAAGCTTCCAAAAAGACAATTAAAGCTGCCTTAAAACTGTGCAAGCATGTAATCTATTTTATATGAGCCATTTCATTATTTAAGAACATGGGTTATGTGAAGATTGTTTTAATTTCACTTTTCTTTTTTTTAAGTCTAAATGTTAAAATTGCAAGCTTTTTGGGAGGGGGGACGATTTTATAAAGAAATTATTATTGGTATTATAATGATTTTATGTGAAGGTTGTTTGGTTTAATGGTTTTATGAGATAGCTTTGTAATGTTGAATGGCTATTCAATTATTAAATAGATACTAGGGGAAAAACTATTCCAGATATATCAGAGTAATGCTGGCCTTCAGTCACAAACAAGATGCTATTATACAAATATTAAAAAATGTACTGTCTTTATGTTGTTTGTACATTAATTTAATGTTTGAATGTGAAATTATTGCCATTTATAAAAGTATATTTCAAGACGTTACCGTTAGTTGGAATTAACCGCGATTAATTTCAGAAAAATATGCAACTAATATGCAAATTGTTTTAATAATGGCAGTATGTTTTAATTTAAGAGTGACCTCTTTCAGTCTTTGATTGTAACAAAGAATTCATTAGCTGTTGTTGTTGTTGTTACCTGAATGTAAAGGTAATTATAGCAGTTCATCGACTTGAAGTGAAGAACCACTTCAATTAGTATTCGAGTAATTAGACTAATTCAAGCTGGTAGTCAATGAGTTTGAAATGGTTTTTTTCTTTTGATCAATACACTAAAAGATACACAAATCTGCTTATAAGAATCAATTGTGTGGAACTTTGATTTTGTTTACAAATGGAACCGTTGTTTGGTTACCAACCCGCTTATTCACCAAGTCGCTAGTTGATGTATGAAGACATTAACTTGCTCTGATCATTCTGTCTCGAGATGGAAGTCAGAGCCGATTGCGAGGTCACCTCTGTCTGCAGCAGAGTCAGATTAGATAGACTGAGACCATAAAAAGGGCTATTTATGGATTAGGAGAGCTTTATACGGCATCGCCTTTAGGGACCAGTATCTGGACATCTTTTTGGAGGCCAGCCGTCACTGTGTCTGCTGCAGGAGGGCATCAACATAGATTACACAGACCTTTCATTTAAGTGATTCAAGGGCACTATGAGACATGTCTTGAGTTGGAGAATGCAGTAACAATGGTTTATGTTCAAGCATATAATAGTCTACTTCACAATTAAAATAACAGTTTAAGCGAAAATGAAAATTTACCGAATGTATTGACCCTCAGGCCATCCAAGATGTAGATGAGGGTTTTTTTGTTTTCTTTTCCCATCAAAACAGATTTGGAGAAATAATCACAGCCGTCAGAATGAGAAACAACTGACTAAAAACATCACAGTAAACCTCAGTCTATCAGTTAACACATTGTGAAGCCAAAATATATGTGTTTGTAATCAACCAATTCATTATTAGGTTTTTAACTTGAAACTGTTGTTTCTGGCCAAATTATGGGTTCATAATACATAATGCTTCTGACTCATACACTTCTGATGATTCCTGTGTGTGATATTTGCTTAATGTAAATGGTACTCAGTAGTTTGTCATGCGTTGACACATTAGATCATTTTTAAGAAGGCGTTTAAGGAATTCTTTTCAAGGTTATAGTGTAAGTTCGTTGTCACATACCAAGGCTGTACTGTTCAAAAGAAAGTCAATTGTATTTTGTGGCATATTTGCAATGTAGGCTACTTAAATAAATGCATAAATGTTTTGAGCGCTGTGCTGCAGTGCTGCAGACCTTTGCTGGTCTTATTATCAAGGGCTCCTGTGTTTCAGCAAAGAGGATCATATTCAGAAGCCAGCACTTGAATTTATTATTATTATTTTTCTCTCTTTTGTGTGGCATGTGTGGGAGGTGTACACAGCCAGGGACAGAATATTTGTTCTTTTCAAAAAGAAGTGTCTTGGTAAAATGACTAATTACTTTTTGCAGACAATGCCTCTTTTGGGCCTTTATATGAATCGTAATAATGTGATGAAACCACTGGATTTTAATCATGATCCAAACAAACTGTACATTTTGATGTGTTGTGGTCTAATGCTATGGACTTGTAACCCAAAGGTTGCAAGTTTGTGTCCCAGCTCCAAGTATAGGTCTCTGCAGAAAGGTAACAGGTGTTACCGCATCGGGGTGTATTTACACAATGTCACCTGATTGGTTGACGTCATAGTGAGGGTAGGTTTAGGGGTAGGGTTAGGTCAGGAGGATCATTTAGATTGCATGGTTGAGAAACATCCAGCAGTTTGAAAACGCCCACTTTTGCTCTGCAGAGACCTCAATCTCAATAGATCACATGACCAGACCTGGAGGGCGAAACATCCATAGAACTGCAGCAAAAGCCTGTCAATTTTCTGTCTGTTTCATAGCTTCAAAATATTTTGATCTTCTCTCAAAACAACAAAACAAAGGTATGTGAATAACATTTACGTTTTTGCCATTTGCAATCTATATTAAGCTCCCGCAGCAAAACTTTAATCATTAAACAGCGCAACAAAATAGACACACTTAAAGTGCCGTAATATGTTTAAAACATTAATATTTAAATATCAAATTCAGCAATCACTATATTAATGATGTGTAGTTTACATAGTAAAGCAGATGAGGCCGGAATATGAACACATAATACACTTAATTGTTCATTGTTTTCCTTATAACGGTTTTCCATGGGAAACCATAAAGGCATGTTGCGTTTATATTCTGGCTTCATCTACTGGCCTGTACAAAATAGACATCATCAATAAGGTGTTTACTGAATTTCACCTTTTAATGTCTGCCTTTTACTACATTACTACTTAATGCAAACTGTGCATAAATGACTGACGGTCAGTGGAGGACAGGTTCGTTTTGCCTGCCGGGGGGAGTTCCTTTAAGGGTATGACATGTAAACTATCAATACCACGACTGAGGTGCCCTTGAGCAAAGCACTGAACCCCCAGCTGCTCCCTGGGTGCTGCAGCATAAACTGCCCATTGCTCCGGGTGTGTGTGTGCGTGTGTTCACTGCTGTGCACTTACGATTCCTTCGTGAAGTTGGCCCCCCACCCATCGCAAAACATGGCAAAAATAGTCTAGTATGTGCTGCTTTGGTTTGTTTGACTTTTTAAATAAATATTTTATATCTTTTTCAGGTCACTCAGCCCCCCACATGCTCCAAATTCACCCCAAATATTCTTGTTTGTGCCGGTAAAAGTTTTGTTTGTGCTGCTTCGGTTTTCATAATATTAAACATTGAATTTTAGGGTCGATGACGTCACCCGCTCCAAATTCTCTCAAAATATGTGTTTGTTTGTGCTGGCTATTTACCCCAAATGGTCTCGTTTATTTGCGCTGGTTTGTGCCGGTAAAATTTCCATTTGTGCTGCTTCAGTTTTTAAGCTTTACTTGATGGGTGATGACATCACCAGCCCCCCTACACGCTTCAAACTGAAACAAAATAGGCTCAATAGTTGTTTGTGCTGCTTTTTATTTAACATTTCATTTTGGGTTGCTCATTTATTTCATTGATTAGAGAAGCTTATTTCAGTTAATTTTCCGACCAACAACCACTGCTGGTTAACCGGACATTAATTTATCAAATTAGAATAATACATTATTGCAGGGTGCGAACTACGGAGGTGGGAGCTTGGGGGAGCTTGGAAAATGTTTTAAATTTGAATTCAATTTCCTGCAATTAAAAAATTTCCACCCACCCTTATAAAAGTGTAAACAGCTTACAATACTTGTTAAAAAAAATGTTCGAAACTATTCTAAATATTTATTTTGTTTGTGTACAATCACAATAAAAACTGTTGTGTATTTGTAAAGGAACCAGGCTCTCTAAAGAGAGCATCACAGAAATGAACTGAAATTCTGCATATAGGCTGATATTTGAGTTTTTTTTTTTTTTCTTTCGTTTTGTTAATTTATTATTTATTTAGAAAAATATATTTCACATATTGGTCTGTTTCTTTTATATATAGCTTTATTATATAGCTTTATTTATTATTTAGTTTTTCTCTGTTGGCACTAGCTCTGCGTGTGATGTGAATCCGTTGGGTGGAGGGTCAACTTCACGGAGATACTTAGGATGTGTTAAATGCAGAGCACAAATTCCGAGTATGGGTAACCATACTTGGCCACATGTCACGTCACTCAATTCAGTATTTAGGGTTTTTTGTCCAATATTATTATTTTTTCATTGTGAGCTACACTGTTTTTTCATCTTTGCATTTGTCTCTGTCTTCTGTTAGGGGCCATTTACTGTTGGTTTGTTTGCCCAGTTGAAAATGTTTTTTTGTGTTATTGTTAGTCTTAAAAGTTTTCCAATGATTAGTCAGAAGTGTATGCAATTCACCACACTGTCTACGTTGTTTAACCACTTTACCAGAATGCAGTGTTTAAAAATTCATAGTGTGTGTAGTCATATCGTGAGATGTTTGAATCTTATATCATGATATGATTAATTTTATGTCACAATAGAGATGACAAATAAAAATGTTTTTTTCCTACTATGGAAGTCAATGGTGACCCAAAACACCAGAACTTTCATCAAAATATCTTCCTTTTGTGTTGGAACTAGTCGAGGGAGAGTAAATGATGACAGAATTTTTGGGTTTACTATTCCTTTAAATTGTTAGACATTTCCCAGAGCCCTGTAGGGAAGTTATCATGCAGGTGACAGTAGTTCACAGTTTGTTTGGCAATTCTATAGCGACAGCCATCACACTGTTTTGCTCGAACAATTCCTATTCCCGTGAAAACGGAACGAGTCCCTCTGGTGATTGTGTCATCCACACAGCTGGGACCACTTCTCCATCAAAGCAGGAGTTTCGCTGGTGACCTTTCTTTCGTCTGGCACACCCTTTGTGTGTCTCAACATGGAGAACAGCCATCAGGGGCTTGCATGCGTGCTGAGTCAGCTGACCTTTGCAGTCATGTGGTTCTGTGTTCAGACAGAAACCACTACTTCAGCACTCTATTGAGTTATGAATCACCATACATCCAAATCTAATCAAACATACCTTCATGTCCATCATAAAGTACCTCATCCATAGTCAAAAGTGTCCGATTCTAGCATGTCCTCATTGTACCTTTCAAATACTTCGACTAGTAACTTCCCCACGTTTCTCTATCCTCTTTCACACAGTTGGATATGGAAGCAGAGAGTCACTTTGTGTTCCCTCTGTAAAGTGCACAGTTGCTGTAATCTGCTGAGTGCACCTTGCTTAGGTCTGGCCATTAGAGCAGTAAATCTGAACACAAGCCATGCTACAACTTTCAAAGTCTGAGTCTGCTCTCTTTCCGCAGCACTGCAGTATTCCAGCTCTCATGATACCAGCAGCTGCCTCGTTGTATCCCTTTAGCAGCAGTGAGCTGCTTAGTGAAACTAGCGTTATTCTTATTCTAGCGTTTGAGGTTAGATCAGGACTTCAAAACCATATTGATGCAAAGAACGAAAGATGTTCTCAGCAATACTTTACATCACAGATTTTTTAATTCCTGGAATCCAGTTAAAACTTTCATGTCTTAGACCACGAGCATGAGTTTGTAATATTTTATTTTATCCTTGAGCAGTTTACAATGGGCAGTATAGACTTGTATGGTAGTCAATTGTTACTGGAAAAATGTTTGAATGAAAGAAACAAACTGATACAACATGAGGGTGAGTAAATGACACAAGAACTATCCCTTTAAAACTATGCCAATTTTTATTTGTTCAGGTGCTCAAGGATGATGGATGTGTCCTTGTGGAACTAAATGACTTACAAAATCCACACGATAAAGCAGTATTGTGTTTGAGTTTTCACTGGGGATTTGATGCTTTTTGGCAGTTTCGCATGCTTTTAGGAGAGATAAATGCCTGTTTTACCAGTCAAGAACGCTGATTTAATCATTTGCTGCCTTGTGATTTTATTTTTTTTATTTTTTTTAGACCACAATACAGTTCTTACATTTCAGAATTTTTGTTTTTATATAT
>JAUCMS010000012.1:4042882-4053384 GCA_032357445.1 Enteromius radiatus | reverse complement strand
TTCTTGACATTTAGCTGGGAGTGGGGCTTAATCCACTGTAGGCACCGCTCATATTGTGTCTTTGGCTTTGGGAAGGAGAAAAAAAACTCCCCCAGCCAAACTTTTGGGGTACCTACTGTCGGACTGACATGTGCCATAGACACATCGCTTCACCATTTTGCTTGCCAGAGGCCCGCAGCTTGACGGACTTTGCTTAGTAACTGTTGCTAGGATGTGTGATTGGACAATGGCCGTTTTGGGGCAGGGTTTTGCCAAAGGTCAGTTGTATATGTTTCACACACTCTCACACACACACACAATAAATATAAATATAAGTATACAAATAAATATATATTGTATTACATTTTTATGTTTAAGAAGTTATATACTAATAAGATAAACTAATACGTTTATTTAATTAAATATAAAATGTTTTTTTTTTTTTTATGAAATAGTAACACAATTAATTTATTAGGTTTTTCATTTGTCAGAAACAAAATTCACTTTACATTATAGGTGTTAATTCATACACTTCATTTAACTGAACAAGCTCACATGCTGATTTGCTCATTTATTTTCCAAACACTTGTGATACATTTTTTAAACAAATTAAATTTCAACAAAAGCCTGTTTTTTTAATTAATTTTCGTCTGTGTTCAATACAACACAGAATACCCCATGTTTACATTTGCAAACCGTTAAAAAAACAACATGATTAGTGAAAGTGATTTATGATGATAATCGCAGTGCATATTTGTTTTTTAAAAATGATTTGATTTTATTCAGTAAATTAGTTTGTGTGCTGGAAAATGTTGCGTTGAAGATAACGCATTTGCATTAATTTGCACACTATTGCGAAACTCTTCAGATGTACAGTAGGAGGTTTATGTACTGTCAAGTCATCTGAACCATCTGTCCGAACACAATAATGGAATTGATTTTTTTTTTTTTTGAGTGTTATTTGCGGCATCCTCCCGCTGAAGACACCAGCTCACCTGAAAGCCACTGTTTTATGCAGCAGCTGCTTTTAGCGGTTTGATTGAACGCATTCCTTTTACCCTCATCTGCAGTGCACTTCTCTTCCTGTTTTAGTGAGGGATCATATTTTTATGGGTTGAAAAAAGACGTTGTTGTGCTGATGGGTTCTTAAAACCCCTGACTCTGTAGCTTTGAGGCTAATGAGCACTCTATTGAATTTTGATTTCACAGCCTAGCACATTTTTGTCCTTTTAAGCTCCGAGTCTTTTAACGTCACATCACCCAGATCCGCTTGACAGGAATCGATCACACACAGAGTGATGGGAAAGCAACCTCTTACAGTCATTGTTGTAGTTGTTGTTCGTTTTAATTGTACTACTTATTTATGTTTTGTTATTCGTATGTGTGAATGTGTATAGCAGTCGCTCCTACACATAATATGAAGATAATGTGATTAGTGTCTCTGTGAACTGAGATTGCTGTGGGATTTTCCTCCTGTACTTGCTGCAGTTGTCTCATAAATGACACACCCCTCACTGCAGCACACACTGGAATAATGCAGTGACTCTCTGCAGGCAAAATACAAACTGAATAAGAAAATGATAGCACTTTACAATAAGGCTCAGTTCTACATATAAGATGTCTAAATTAAGAATATTCCAGTATTTTATTAGGTACATTTTTATAAGCAAATATACTTTTATTATAATAGTTGTTAATTTATACAAATTGTAAAAGCCTTAGTAAATGTACAACAAATAATAAACTTACAGTACGTGTTAGATATTGAATTAAATGTGTTACATTAATGTCAATGCAGGGCTATTATAGTTAACTAAAACTAAAATCGCAAAACAAACTGGATAAATTAAATTAAATTAAATTAAATTAAAAGGCAGCATTTATCATTTTTCTTTATTTATTTTAAAGGCACTTTGTGTATTTGTTGACTACATTAAAGGCATAAAAAATGTATAACATGTCTGGAGGTATTTAGAAAACGTACTTGTTTCTGTAAAAAAAAACAAAAACTGTGCTACAGCTAGTTACTCTATTTCGACATCTGTGTTCTTTGTCATAATGTCTTTTTTTTTTTTTTTTTTTTTTTTTTTTCTTGTCCGTGTGACTCCGCCCATTGCCCATGTACCTAATAGGATTTACACACCTCTGGTTGCTACTCAGTGGGAAAACACAGCAAATAGCAGCAATGGAAACCAGCATGAACTACAGTAGAACTACAGTACTTCTAGTAATGAGTAATAGCTCTTGATTAGTATTGAATATGCTGATTTCCGGTAAAGTGGTTTCATTGATTTTAAATATTAATGTTTTAACATTGGTTGTTGAACTTGCCTTTGCGACGTCTTCATTTAGTACATTAAATATGGATGAGCCAGGATTGGTTCATGTGTGGGGGTCAGAGTTGAAGTGTCTAACGGCTGTCATGTGTGTAGAGTGAAGTGCATGTCTGTGTATGTGCAAGAGATTTGTCATCTTTATATCATTTTTGACACCTGTTTTATTACTAAGTATCACTGGTGAGACATTCGGACATTGGTGTTTTCATTTTATATCATAGATGAGTTACATTGACATTTATTGTTGATTTATTTTTCAGTAATATAGCTGTGTGGATGGGTCTTTCTGAAAATCCACATGCTTGCACAGGCCTTATTAGTGCACTAAAATGCCTTTATCTATTATCTCATGTGGAACAACAATCAAAAGCTTTTAGCACAAAAGCTTCTGTGAATAATTTAGACCAGATATTATTTGCTGCGGTTAGCAGAAACAAATTGCTCTCCCTCGAATGACATAAATGGATTTCCTTCATGGAGTCGGGCCGGGAGGGGAGACGGCTGGAGTTGAAGGAGGGGTGAGAGGATGAGGGCGATGCTCTCTTCTTCACTAATTGGTTTTGACGCTGGCATGCAAGACACTCCCAGTTTGGGTGGATCGCTGGATTGCTGGCGGTTGCTGAGTTTATAAGAACAGATTGACATTCATTATTCTTGTTCATGAGCCGACCTTCAAGACCTCGGGTGAGTAATTGCCCTGATTTTGCCTTTGGTGCGACTGGCCACCTGTGTGCATGAGTCGCTGTGTTTTAGGGTGTTATTCTGCATGGGTGTACGACGTCCTTACCCTTACCCTTTTGCATTATACATGCTTGCACCTGTTATTGTAGTACCGCAAGTTGTTGTCATTTTAGTTCAGGGGATTTTATTTATTTTGTCGCCCATTTGAGTGACGCTCTTCAGCGCAGGCGTACGGAGGATCAGTACTCTGCAGTAGTTGATTTGTGCAGTACATCATTCAGTCAAGACTTACAGGATCAATACAGGCTTATGATAGAGAACCTCCTGCGCAAGTAAACAATGCAGACAGTTTTACAAGAGACAAGCTTGGTCCGAATCATATGGACAATACTATTTATTTAGTTTAGATTTTCATATTTCCTATCTCACCTCAGGTTATATTTATACTGATAGCAGTGAAATCTCTGGATGTCAAAAGTGTCTGTGCTTTTGACTATGATCTTGTTCCTGCATCAGTGTTTTCAAGTACTTGGTATTTTTAATTAAATTTTTTTTTTTTTTTCTATTTCTTTTTTTTTTTATTATTATTATAATTTCACTACTTCAACATAAATTATTTTTTTTCTTTAGTTTTTAAATAAAAGTTTTTTATATATTGTAGTTTTAGTGAGTGATGGGTTACATGAGTTTTACTGTCTTTACTCCTATTAGTAGTTTCTCATTATTCCCCAAATCTCTATCAGTGTAAATGTGCCGATGTGAAAATTGGAACAGACGGCACTAAAAGCTTAAAAGCATATGCATAACTTTTAAATCTTGCTTTAGCCATTTGTTTGGAATAAGTGATCTAATCATGAAAATGTGCATTGAGGTGCGCTGGACACTTTTCCCATTTCTTGACGTCATCAATCTTTGGTAAACATCTATAGGGGTGAAAAGAAAGTACAACAAATATATTTATTGTGTTCGCAATTGCTCCAATACCAAAAGAAGACCTCCACAGTAGTGTGTCTATGACTTAACAAAAAAGTAAAAAAAAAAATAAATAAATCAAGACATTGACGTGGTGATCAAAAGAGACAAAGATGTCATATTTGCCTTTCCCACTCTACAGCTTAACTGTTTCTGAAATTGCATGCATAGCTAATGTAACACACCTGATTTACAAGATAATGAAAAGGTTAGTACATCCCAAAATGAGCATTTAGTCATTTATCACCAAACCCGTAAAAGCTTTCTTCACCTTCGGAAAACACAGTTTAAGATATTTTGGATGAAAACTGGGAGGCCTGTGACTGTCCCATTCACTGCCAAGTAGTGAAACACTGTCAAGGTCCAGAACAGTGTGAAAGACATCAGCAGAATATTCCAATACTCCAGTTGTGTGCTGTTTGCATCGATTTACGCTTTGATTTGAATGCTAACAGTGCATCTGCGTGTCCCGACTGACACAGAAGAGCGTACACTGATTGCGTCTAGCGGATGCACTGCAGTGGCAAATTGTTGAACAGCTGAAAAATTGAAGTTGTTATTTTTGTTTTATTTCCATACAAAAGTGTTCTCATCCACACCTGCTCTCTTAATGCAATTTGAATGTATACAGTAGGCTATATAAAGTGCAGCATAGGTTACATTATATCAAAACTAAACTAAATTTCCCCTTTACTTTCCCCAATATGTGTTTTTTTTTGGGGGGGGGGCACTTATGTAATATAGATTATTTAGATATGATATGATTTTACTCCATGTTTAATATTATGTTTAAGTTCAAGTATGGTTTATCAAAGCACACACATGAACGGTGTCACTTCCCTCCCAGATGACCTGTAATGCATGTCTAACGGGATGAGTTCCTTGCATGAGCCTTGTGTGTATGTGTGTGTTTTGTATGCCCTCTTGTGTTCCTTCTTACCTGAGGCTCGTAGCACCTGCCTGAACCCACCTGACTCTTGCTCCTGTGCCATTGTATCTGTCAGGAAAGGGGTGGGACCATCTCTGATTACAAGACGCATGGCCAGAGTTCTCTGCCACTGATAGCACGGTCTTGTTTTGTTCCCTCCTCACCTGTGCTATTTAAGGCGATGCCTCAACCCAGCTCTCGGCTCAGTCCTGGTCCCAGTTTCCCAAGCCTGCTTGTGCTTGGCGCGTGTGTGAGTGTGTATGACTGGTGGCAGAATCAGACAGGTGCGAGAGCGTCCTTGAAAGCGTGTGAGAGCAGGGTGGTGGGGGACGGGGTGCAATCATGTTTGCGGGAGGGTACGCGGGGGGGACCGTGGGCCGGCGGAAATCCACTCTCCCCTCCGAAAATCTGCAGATCCCCAAACCGGCGGGGGCGAGTGTGCGGAAGAGCAGTAGTAGCAGCAGCGGAGGCAAGATGCTGTCCATGACCTACAGCGAGAGCATACGGAGCGGCATTAGCCGTTACCACTCGGACCAGGGTCTGAACCAGACCACCAGGCACACGGACCAGGCCGAACTCCAGCGGCTCAGGGAGCAGAGGATCGCTGCCCAGATCAAGAACATGGAAGACTTCCTCAAGATGAACGGCCTGGCGCTGGAGGAGTGCGTATCGTACCAGACAGGCATGAAGTACAGGTAAGAAAGAAACCAGGCGGTTGCGAGCGCTGGACTTTTAGATTTTAGGACCTTGTGCATATCGGCCTGCATTTTTGTATCGATAGTGCACTTGGTTTGCTTTAAATGTAGTTTGGTGTTACCAGGAGGACAAAGGAACAGGTCGAGTCGGGAAAAGCAACAACCGAAAAGTATCGACTGTGGCGGCATTTTTGAAACCGTCGCAGAAAGTAGCGATTTTGTTTTGCAGAGTTGCGACGCTCATGTCCGGTGTAAACAATTGTAGGTTGTTTATGGTTGCCAAGCAACTGGGTGCACTATGTATAGTGGTGTAATATAGAGGTATATTTCGAATTTCAAAAAGGATTGTAACTTTGTAATGGATAACTATTTTGAGTTTGTTGTTTTCTAGCAAACATTTAATTGCAATGCATTTTTGAACTTCATATCGATTACAAACAGATCTGAACTGAAACCAAAGCAGAACTCTGCGGCACTGTGGCTTCAGTGAATGCAGTCCATTTGCTCATCTCCATGCAAGCAGCTCAGGGTTTATTTTCATCAACTAGGTCGCTGGCATATTTGCCCAACAATGAGGGAAGGGCATATCAATCTCTGAGGCGAGGTGGAGGAAGAAGTGCCCAGAGAGAGCAGCATGTGGCGAGATGGTCTTCCGTTTTACGGGATTGATGGATTCTCGGCATCCTTGCTAGGGGTTAGGAAATGTGTATGGATCTGTGTCAGCTCCCAAACTTTGAGTTTTTACTCATGCACGATCGATGGTGCGTGCATCAGGCAAAAACAGACCTGTTTGAAGTGGAAAAAAGTTGTTTTGGCTTGACATGTTGTTGTTGTTGTTGTTGTTGTGCAGTGGATGATGTTGTCATGTGCTGCTGTTTAGTGGTCCGGTGTTGTGTATCAGGGACAGCAGTCGGTCAGCGCATCTATTGTGCTTTGCTGTAACGCTCGCTCAGTCGAGCATTAACAGCTGATCTGGTGTCAGTTCTGAGAACAGGGGCTCGCGTTACAAGGCATATGGTGGTTGTCCTGTCATATCACAGCAATGGATCATAGAGCACCTACTCGTGATGAAAATTAGTACCTACCAATTATCTTTATTACACCTCCAGGCTGGCATCTTTTTGGCTGAGATTCAGTAGCTGTATCAGTGACCGGTTTAGTTTATCAACAGTGAATGTTGTGTGTTTGGACAGCATAAATCTTCCCTTCATACTCTAGATTTGAATGATCTTATTTATGACCTGTTGTCACTAACCGCACAGAGTATCTTCCGTCATCCCTTATTCTTCCATGCAAATTGTGAGGCAGAAACATGCATTTCTGACCATACTCATCACTAATTCAAGGATGGAGGGATAGATGGACACTGAAGCTGTGAAAGAGAATGCCGCTCATGCCTTACTGCGTGTCTCCTTAACCCAGACAATATGGTACTTGTGTAACAATAGTACTTACTAGGTTAACATGGGCAGATCTCTTATCAGTGTGCACAAGATTGGGCTTTGATTGCAGCACACTTACGATTGACAGTAGCATGTAAACATTCGTTCTCGACCTGCTTTCTTTTTTGTACTTGCCAAAAGCCTGTATTTCATAGATGAAGAGGCAGGGTTTGTGCATCCAAAAATAAAGCTGTGTCATTTCTCAGGTTTTATTGATTCACTTGTTTTTGTTGTTGTTTGTCTGGAACAACAACATACAAATTATGACGCCGATATCAACAGGTACTGATCATTATGTGCTTTATTCATCATTAAACATGTCTAATGTGAGTTTAAATATCATTTTGCATGACTTTATAGCCATGCTGGAATCATGCAACAGAGAGTTTACCTCAAAAAATTACAACGTACATTAAAACCGAAGTGTTTTCCATGATAAAGATAGTATAAGTAATCTAATATGTACATTTAATGATGTAAAAAGGTTTATTTATAAATGACATTATAAACAGAGAGAGCCCGCCCACACATGCATTTGATTGGCTTTGATAGTTGATTGATTCTGTTGTCAGACACCCACATTTTTATATTTCTGAACAAATAGGATGTTTAAGACAATATCCCAAATCATATTACCTTATTTGTATGTCTTTTTCTTTAACCAGTGAAGTGTGCACTATTAATATGTAGTTTAATGCAGGTTTCTACTTTGTTTTGTTGATTAATTTGATCAGGTGTGTCAGATATGGGAGACATACAAGATGTGTCCAGGACAGGTTTAGGAAGCACTGGTGTATGGGATATGTAACTACCATATAAGTTTCAAAACAGTCAATCCACGGTAAACTGCACTGAAGTAGCTGTGATTTTTCAGCAGCCAACTATTTTTACAGCTACGTTATTATTCAAGCTACAATTAATCACAACAATGCTTATACAATTATGCATGATCATATATAAATCGTCAGTTTGTTGTTTTACACACATGCACACAGACATTATTTCATAAACAACATATTTGTGAGATGCAATACAACTTTAGACACACCCATAGCAACAAAAGACTATACTTTATTGAACCTTTCCTGATAAGAACTGTGCAAGCATTTTTGACCATTGTTTCTTGTTTTATCACGTTTAACCACAGCTGTCATTGTTTTTTTTTTTTGTCTGGGACTGGCATCAGGTATGCAATCATGTGAGGCTGTATTACATCGATTCTGGCACCCAACATCACAACAAGATGATATTTCAGGCTCCTTATGTAGCCAAATTTGCGCTAGCTTAAATTGGCCGCCTCTACTCTTCCTTTGTTTTGCATTCAGCTAGCACTGTGACATAATTGTGATGTCATTAGATTTGAGTGGCCTGGTATCGCTCAAAAAACACCAGGCCAATCAGAAGAGAGGCTCGTGAATATTAATTCAGGATTAAATCAGCCCGTTTTGAGAGAGGAGCTGTACAAACATACTGAGATGCAGGACCTGGTGCAGATCGCTGGTCTGTTGTTGTGTTGGAGTTGAATGTGTATAACCTGTCTGTTTGAGGTGATGGTTAGAGCACACTCTCCTGTCCTTGACATGGATCCGTCAGGGCAGCACTCAGCAGAATTAAGTTTGACCCACAAAGCGATTTCCTTACACCTGTTTAAAAACCACCAAACTATCAGCTGTTGACGACCAGACGTTCGCAGTATGTTTAAGAGAAAATTCAATCAAACTTCCTCTTAGAACTCATTCTCTTAATTCTTCTTCTTTTTTTTAAATAGTTAATCCCAGACAAATTTCATGCATTAATTGCATTAATAGAATAGCAGCTATTGTAATATTTGCAATTTTGCATGTTGGATTATAATCGGTCTTTTCTTTGTTCCATCTGTTTAACCATGTATAGTTGCCTTTGCGCTGGAAAGATCGTGTGACATTTAATTGACATAGCTTAGCCAAACCTACTTTATCAGCACTATTCCTTTGTTGTGTCGCAGACTCTGCCGGTTCCTTCGCAAATCTCATCTTTTAATTGATATTTACAACATTTGCATTATCCAATTTGTGCAACGTAGCAACATTCCTGTGTGCATGTTGGTATTTCTGTTTCAGTTACGCCGTCGTGAATAGTTCATGGCCACAGATACGGTCTTGTGGTCAGAGCTTTACAGTTTCCCAGCCATGCTCACATCCACGTAATGTCCTTCTGAAATCATTCACGAATGAAATGAGTCTGTGTGGGACAGCGCTGCACGGCTGCAATTACCAGATTTGAACACAAGGTGGAGATCCAGTTCTTTGGAGGCTGAAGACATGATGTCAGACTCTCTCAGACGAGATCAGCTTTCTCTCATCCATCACTTCTGGACGTTGATGGATGCCGTTTGGCGTTAGTGTGACGTCTGTGAAGCAGAGCAGGTCACATTTCTCAGTGTGATTGAGTAATAAAAGTCAGCTATTGAATATTGACATGTTCTTTTGAGAAATGAAGTAAATCACTTCATGATTCGTGCTCCTGTAATGTTTTCTGGAACAGCCTGTTGTTCATCAATGTATGCTATAATTCAAAATAGTGTTTGGGAAGCTGTTGTGCACTTCTTTTGTCCGCCACCAGATGGTGGTGTGCGTGAAGGGCTGAAGACTTGTGTGAGGATGGCGTTTGTGCAGATTTATATAAGCGTGTTGTTATGCAGTTGCTGTGTGGATGTTGGTGAGAAACGCTGTGTTTGCGCTTCGAGACTGTTATTAGTATCCTTATTGATCATTATGCACTTTGGCTGCTTTTTAATGAGCGCATGAGCTTTGTTTTTACTCTTACTGGGAAATGAATGAATCTGTATTATCTGAGCCAACAAAATAATCAAACTGAAATTGATGAGTTCTGCTTTGTGCCCTGTAGTCGTCTTCTTCTTCTTCTTCTTCTTTTTAATTAGTGTAGCTTGCTTCTCTACATTTAAATGGATTCTTTTTCTTGTGTTCCTCTGCTAAACATTGTTCAAGCAACAACATTGATTGATGTTTTCAGTAGTTAAGGGCTCTTTTCTCAGCTATTTTTGGCTTGCAAGGTTGAACGCTATCGCTGCCATTGCCATTGCTTCTGTTTGGTGAAGAAACTCTCTTCATGAAATATAAATGATAGAGATTGTGTTGCACTGAATTCTTATCTTGTGTTTTTGTCATGGAAGATGGCATTTGTTCATGTTTGGCTTTTGCTGTATTATTCTGCTTAAAAATGAAAACTTATTTTTAAAGTGAAAGTAAAGACATTTATTTGTTATAAAATATTTTACTTAAATGCTGTTCTTATATATATACATATATATATATATATATATATATGTATAATATATATAAGTGCTGTTAAATAATTAACCCGATTAATCGCAAGAATTTTGTTCACATGTGTATATATGAAGAGTTTAGTTGCAAAACGCGATAAACGCCATTTTTTGACATTTGGATTTTATTATTGGAAATCATTG
>JAUCMS010000012.1:4017263-4030093 GCA_032357445.1 Enteromius radiatus | reverse complement strand
GCCTCTAGACTGTTACCAAGCAGTCTGTGTTGTGTTGGAATTGGACCTTTTTTCAGTCGTCTTTTGCAAACACTTGAGAAGTAGGAAACGATGGTGTTTGTGTGTTATGTCCATGTACTGAACTCTTATTATTCAACCATGCCAATTGTCATTTTCGGTGAACTTCTTACTAAACTTAAAAAGCCACTGGACAGAGTATCTTGGTATATCACGGTTTGGGTATTTTAAACTCCCTTTAACTCACTGTGAGTATATCATGGCCTAATAAGGGTCCATAGCTAGGCTACTCTTTGTCAGGGGTGCTTGTGGAAGTATGCAGACTATAACAGTGCTATAAAATCCTATCAAAGGATTCCAAACCGGTCCATTTAGGCACAGCAAAACTCCTCTGAGAAGACAAACCACAGGAGCTCTCTTGTTACCAGAACAATGACGGGACCCCACCCAGACCAGACAGCAGATGGGATGAGCCGCTGCAATCCAATTACAGACCGGCGCTTTTGGCTTTGGAAGGTAAAACAAATTTAGTGAGATCAGGGCTTTGTTGCTGAGACGAGTATAACAATCAGAAACATTTACCAACTCTAAGTATTAAAACGTGGTGTGTACCTCATCCCATTATTATTATTATTGTTTAAAATTACTGTTTTCTATTTGAACACAATATAAAATGTTATTTATATCCGTGATGCAAAGCTGACTTTTCAGTACCATTACTCCAGTCTTCAGTGTCACATGATCCTTCAGAAATCCTTCTAATATTCTGGTTGGCTGCTCAGTCAACAAATCTTATTATTTTCGATATTGCAAACAGTTGTGCTGCTTAACATATTTTAGTGTAATGATGCATTTTTTAGGATTCTTAGATGAACAGAAATTGCACAAGAACAGCAGATTTCAGAGAGTCTGAACAGACCAATTCACACAATTGGTGCAACCAGTCTGTAAGTCACCATAAACTCTAGTCAAACCCATAAAGCTACACAGAATCAAAAGCACAGACAATCTTGACACTAGTTTCCTAATTACCTGGAGCATGAATCTCTTTAATCACTAGATCCATCTGTATATCTGCATAATCAGGCATCAACTGGCCAAAAAAAGGTCTCAACTGCTCATAAATAGATATTTCAGTCATTGGAACTCATAAGCACGTGCTTGACACAAAGGCATTTGTTCACTCTTTCAGTAAACACTGTGATTTTACATAGCATGGCATTTAAAGAAGACTTACGATATAGGCATCCGGCCTCCCCGTTGAGCTGTGACCATCCTGGGCAGCACTTGTGAACCGTCTGGTGCTCCTGTCGATACACCTGTCTGTATGCAGTATAGTAAGCCGTTCTGTGGGGAAAAAACAAGAGGGAAATCTTTCTTAATATTGTCTTACACACTCACTCTCTAAATGCAGAAATGACTTTCTGTCAGACTATATGTGTCACGCCCTGGACTGTTTGTTGTTGTTCCCCATGTGCTCTGTTTGACCCAGTATCTATCTTCAGTTAATTATGTCATTATGTTCAGATGTCATGTCAATTACCTTCATTGCATCCCCTATTTTAGTTCTCTTCAGTTTCGTCTCAAAGTTTTTTTCTGTGTGTCTACCCTGCCTGCCTGCCTATCTGTCTGCTTACCCTTTTGCATTATTAAAGACTTTTGAAGTCGAGTCTCAGTGTGACAATATGGTATACTGTTCTCGAGGAAATTCAAACGATAAATGTTGTTTTGGTGCTCTTTGACGTAGCGTATAACACAAGTATAACGTCACAATGATTACGTTTTTAACATAAATATTTTTCATATAGCTTTACTTCAGGAGGCTTTTATTAACCCCTCGGACTTTATGATGGATGAATGCACTTTTTTTTGCTTCAAAATCTGGACCACCATTCACTGCTATTATAAAGCTCAGATTTTTTTTATATAACTTTCATCTGAAAGAAGAAAAGCACCTAGGATGGCTTGAGAGTTAGTAAATCATGGAGTAATGTTCATAAACTATCCCTTTAACACTCGCCTCTGACTTTATTAAATAAATGCTAAAACTTTGCATATTTTAGCATTTATTTAATTAAATCAGAGTTGCCAAGTCCATAGTTTTCCTGCGAAATTAGGCTACATTTACACTTTTCCCATGGATTAAAGGGATAGTTTATGCAAATATATATGCAAATTTTTTTAGCATTTAATTAATTAATATACTTAATTAGGCTACATTTAATGTAAAAACTTAACTTGTAACTAAATGTTTGCATAAATTGTTGATTATTATATTTAAAAATAAACAGCATTTGGTTTTAAAGGAACAATTTGTTCAGTAAACTACTGTTTTGTTTCGTTTTTTACAAAAGAAGCCAAAAAATGCATATTGAATAGCACAAAAGTATTTGTTACGCACTACATGCACCATAAAAGAAACCAGTCTACTGTCAAAAAGAAAGAAAATATCCATGGTGTTTAATTTGTTTTTCCATTTAGCCAACAGGTAAAGATTAAGACCCGTAAACGCTCTTTATGAGTGCACACATGAGGAAAGGAAGGAAAGTACACACCTGAGTCTGTCATCAGCCGCTTTTAGCGTTTATCCTCTTTCTCTCCGTGAGCTATTAAAGGCCGTTCGGTGTGTGTTTGTGGTAAGTGAGTGAATGAGAGATCAGGTCATGACTAATGTTTGTGGATGAGCTCCGATGTGTGAAAACACAAACATATGAGCCTGTAATCAGAGACACTTCTCTCTTATCCACCCTTTAATGATGCTTTCTGTGAACCTGAGATCCAGAGTTTCCCTGTAGTTTACAGTCTTGCATCTCGGCTCCAGAGTCATAACCCTGCGCCCTTTGTTTATAGCACCTAATTGCAGGGCCTGGGTCTCTCACAAGCTAAGTATACGGAGCCGTTGTGAGGGGAGGGTTGTCAAAGCGTGAGCACAGGGCGTTTGCCTTCTGCCTTGTAGGTATGCGAGACCCTCTGGAGATGCCGGTCAAATTGCTGCTTTCATCAAGACTGTAACTACACCTTACACTTAAAAGAGTTTGATTAGAGAACAAAGGTAACCCATGAGACGAAAACAGCCTTTTCTGATGTTTCAGAAGGGAATAGTGTGGAGTGCACAAGGTAGCATCACCACTGCTATTGCATAGGATATAATGCATACTGCATACTATTTTTCTAAAGTATGTGAACAAGTGTGTAACAACACACATTTTAAAAGTACCATATTAACCGTTTCCGCGTGACATTAGGGATATGGATCTGAATATGTACTCTGCGCAACATACACTGTATACTGCATAGTTTTTTCAAATATGTGAAACACAGTAGGCAACAAAAAACACTCCGGTCCCACTTTATATTACGTGGTCCTGTGTACTTGCATACTAACTATAACATTACATATAACTTTACATATAAATTGTGGTTGGTGTCCAGTATGCAACACTTGTTGTTAAGTGGTCAGTTCCTGAGGCGTTACCATGTAAGTACACTGGTATCACAGTAGTACACTAACTAGGGATCTAAAATAAGGTCATGTAGAATAAGGCATTAATATGTGGTACTAATAAATGTCTAATAGTCTAGTAATATGCATGCTAATAAGCAACTAAAATAAAGTGTCACCCTATTTTTAAAGCATGTTAAACAGTGTGCAACAAAGTATATACTGCATACTATTTTTATTTTACTATTAAGTATGTGAAATAGTATGCAACAATAAACATTTCTAAAGTATTACGCTCCATTGCTGCCTCATGAAATTATGGATAAGGATTCGAACTAATGCAAAGCACACAGCACATGCATACTTTTATTATAAGTATGTTAATATGTGTGCAACAGGACGCACTTCAAACAAAACTACACTACATTGTTGCCGCATGAAAATCCCTACATCACTGTAGTATGCATGTGAAATGCTTATTTTACATTTGAATGCAGTTTTGGATGACAAACATCTTTACTCTGGGCAAACATAGATTACATTTATGTACGCATAGTATGCATGCTATACTACAGAAAGAGTAAGAATAGCAGTTGACTTTCATTTATCAGACCCATAAAGATGTCAGTGTTTTTTGATATGTGAAAATCAGACCCACCTCCTCTCGTACCCCATGCACCACGACTGTCCCTGGCATCCCTGTTTCCAGGCTTTAACCATCCGTGTGAAGGCCTGGACACATGGCTGCATCTGGGCCACAAGCTTCACCTCCTGCACAGCACACACATTTGGCCTGGAGATAAAACACACTCTTCAGTTAACCTGCAGGTTCAATCCTCACTGAGCAACCTGAAGGGAAACATCTTGAAGAAGAACCTACAACATTTTGACATTTTGGTTCCAGGCCCAGATATTAGCCCAATAGGTCACACCAATCTAAACATAGAAGATCATAAACATTTATCATTTAGTCAGCTGGAATTTTCAACAGTACTTCCATGTAATTTTAATAAACTCGGAACAGCGGAACAAGCTGTAAGACTGTCAAATACTTAGACGCTCCATGTCAGATTGAGCAATAGTGATCATTAATATAATAAGTGAATGCCACTAAATCACCTAAATCCTCACAGATGACAAGATACACATGATTTACACAGCTTAAGTTCCCAAAGTGATATATTAGTCACTCTGTAAAAATGTTTTATGTCCATTCACAGTGAAGCTCCAGGCGATTAGTTTGATGTCTGGGTTATTGGCAGATTGTGTTACAAAGATGTGAGGGTGTGCTTTGTCTGTGTCATTTGGGTCTCCAGAAATTCAAAACATCCATTTTTTATTGATTATGTTAACGTTAAGGAAGTGTCTCATTTGATCATTTTGCAAACGTAACGAGAACATTACTTTTGGAATGCTCTCCAAACATTCCAAAACAAGCACCCAGCTAACAAATACGTTTTTCTAAAGTTCCAAATAAGTTCTAAAAACATTATGTATAACTTCGAACAAACGTTCTATTAACGTTACGGGAAGAACATTTGTTTCAAACAACTTTTTCAGAACGTTAGCCAAAGTTCTGAGAATGTTCCATTTTAACTGGGAAATAATAACGTTTAAAATGTTTCAGAAAACGTTCCACGAATAATGTCTAAGATTTTGTTATAATAAAACGCTATTGTCGACTATACCAAACAACACTGAACGAACGTACTGTAACCTTACCAGAACGTTAGCCAAAGTATTCTGAGAACGTTCCGACTCCGCGTCTAACGCTCTCCAAAAATACGCGTAAAGGCTACGCGTCAGAAAGTTTACAAAATTAATAAAAGTGTTTTTATTTTATTATTAAATAAATGTGATCACGAACAAAATACGTAAATTCGTCCATTAAATGTTACATTTATTGTGATATTCCAAGGCAACTAGTAGCCTAATAATATTAATCCTCGAAGCGCGCGCAATATCAAACCAAAGACGCCAAACCAAGGACTGTGCAGTTACTCACATGTGCGGCATCAGGTTTTTTCCAGAACGGGATGCTGCATAAATTCCATGAATTAGAACGATTAAAGAATAAAATAATATATCCATCGTCGTACGCCGTTAGGAAAGACCTAAATAACACACTTAAAGCGTTAAAACGAACTAATCTGCGTCCATGACAGGAGGAAAAAGACTCTCAGATCCACCTTAGACACCAGCCGAGATCCAAATGCCCTCAGGACACTGTCTTCCTGTAGGAGCAGTGCAGGGAATGTCCTTTGAGAGGAACGGGACGAATACAGAAACAAGCAAAGGCAGCTGAAGCGCTGACCGCCCTCCTTCAGGATGACTTACAAATGAGCGTAAAGCCTGATTTACTGCATCGCTTCAGAGAGCCTAATTCAAAGGAAAACGCTTTATTAGACAGATTTCAGAGACAAATGAAGGTCATTTTGTAATGAACTCACGTTTTAATGTTCACACCACTGAGGAGCAGCCAAACACCTTCTAATGAAGAGCAATAGAGCCACATGCAGGTCTAAGTGTTAACGTTTTGTAACTATATTAAAGACCAGACAACTTTGAATGAATAGTTCATGAATGATACTGGAAGGTTTCTTTATAACTTTGAGAAACATTTGCCAGAATGTTAGCCAAAGTTTTCCATTTATAATAATACAATTGTCATATAATATATATTTTATTAGATTATTTATAATTCTAAGCACTATTTTTATTTTAATTATTATTTCAAGTGTAATAAGCTATTCTAAAATAGTAATATAAAATACAATTTTCACTTTTACGCAAAATATATGATTAAACTAACTTAATAATAAAATTCTAATATATATATATATATATATAATATTTCCAGTTTTTATATTTTGTAAAAATTATGGAAATGTTTTAAATGTTCTCTAAAACAAGAAACAACACTTAAGAAAATGTTGGAGCAAGGAAACTAAAATATTTGACATTTGGAAGAACTGAGATTTATATTAAATTATAAATGATAATTTTTTTAATATATGGAAACCAATATGTTAACCACTATAGGTGTTGTAATATAAAGCTTTACTGTTCTTGGCTCCAAAGTCATGCTCAGCGTGACAGCTAAGGGTGTTTGATATTGTATTTTCCGTGCTATTTTTGTGATGTGTGTGTGTGTGTGTGTTGTTTCAAGACAATTAAAATAAAGAGAATTAAAAAAAAAACATCAGATGAACATCCAAAAAACTTTTTTAAAATAGCATTGTAATAATATAAAATAGTTTTATATAATATCATATTGAAACATTATCATCATACTCATTTGCGATTCAAATATTTTATTAATTTAGACACTACTTGAAATAACAGCAAACCATCCCTGCATTACCCATACTCCAGTCCAAACCTTCAGCATGTGACATCAGAAGTTATTCTCTCAAAGGACGGGTCTGTCGAGGGTCACGAGCTACAGCTGAAGCAGCGCGGGGGGGGGGGAGGATCCAGAGGCCAGCGCTGGGATCAAGGATCAGGGATTCTGAGGCAACAGAACCTGGAACACATTCCCTAACAGCACCGATCCGACTCTAGAGGTCAATGCCAACCAGGGTTCAACACCTCTGCCATGAGCCCAACACACCTATAAAAACACTGGCTATTCAGAGCCACTCCAGGAAAATATTGTGTGGAATTCGTTTTGAGAATGTTTAATATGAAACGTGGAATAAAACATTAACATTCGTTGGTCTTTACAGATCATCTGTATTGTCTATTAATATAGACTATTTTTATATAATGCATCAAAATATTGTAGTTTTAATAAATGTGTCAGGGAGTAAAAAGTTTGAAACCAGGCTGTTTTGAGTCACCATTGACTCCCATAGTATTTTTTTCCTACTATGGGAGTCAATGGTGACCAAAACAGTCTGGTTTTTGAGTGCCTGACACGACTTGTCAATCAGTTTGACATGACTATATTCTATTTATAACAGTATTTGACAATATCATCTCATATTGAGAGACTGTATTCGATATTTTTGCTTTTAAGAATTATTTTTTTCTTGTTCAAGCACGCCGTGAAATATCATGTTAGAAACAATAAACAAAATAAATATTACTATTCGGCTTATTTGGCCCAGTCTGGAAGTTTGTTGAAGACCCCTATTTGATCACTGCTGTACTACAATATTAAAATGAAACAATAAAGGCCAAAAGGTGATTAAAACGACGAAACCCTTACATTTTTCCTTATACAAGTTTACCCAAAGTTTGGATGCTGACGTTTTTGGTCCACTACCAAGTAATGAGTTATTTGTATTCTGCTGACATCTTCAGGTTACAATGGGAATTTCATGTTCTTAAAAGAATGGTACATAATACATGCATCGCTATTTTGATGAGACAAAATATGAACTGTGAACCTTTAAAAGTCCACCTCCCTGTGCTGACCAATGGCATTCGTCTGCTCTGACCTCTGCGTTCACGCACATGTCGACGCTTTTGCGACGGTCCCTCAGTCCTCGGCTTTACTGTCTGCGCTTCAGGAACTTGAGTATGCAGAGCGCTGCCAGAGCAGGCCTGAGAGCAGCTCACGCACTTCTCAAACCCAGACTCACGACACCACGCTTCAGTCAGCTGCGCAGCATGTCTCAGGCCAGACTCCCCGGCACTCTGCTGGGCTCCATGGCGTTTGGGGCACGCGCGGACGCGCACCTGAGCTCGCAACTGGTGCAGCTGTTTTTAGAGCGCGGCCACGAGGAGCTGGACACCGCGTTCATGTACAATGATGGACAGGCGGAGACCATTATAGGAAACATGCAGCTTTCCAAAACAGGTAGAAGAACTCTTCCCAAACGCTAACTAGTGACTCTGATCACAGCAGACACGAGTGGGTAGATCACATGACATTGCACGTGACATGTTGAGTTGTAAGTTAAGCATACTTCAGTATTGATCTTAGTATGCAATGTGTACAGGCCCATGCATAAAATGGATCAAATACTTGTATGACCAGTTTTTTCTTTATTATATTGTTTAGTATTTTAATCTAATGTATTATTTTTTATTTATAATAAATAATAATAGCAGTAGTATTTGTTTTAATATTGTGTAGCATTTTATATCTAGAATGTAAACATGTGTGTTCTATTATTTTTATTTATAATAATTTATTATTAATAATGTAAGTATTATATTAAGTCTTGTTATAAAATTATTATTATAAATAATACATTAAAATATTAAGCATTCTATTATTATAATTAAATAATAATTCAATTAAATAGTAGTAGTAGTAGTATTAGGAATGATTTTTTTTATTAATATTGTATAGTATTTTATATTTAGTATGTTATACTTTTTTAAAAATTGAATTATTAAATTAAAATAGAAATATATATAAATGGCAACATTTCTTATTTTTATTTAATTTAAATTAAGTGCTAAAATAGCTAAATCAAAATCAATAAAAACAAAACTTTATACACTTTTTTTAAACAATACAAAAGCTTTAAAATGGGGTGGGGGGAATTAATACTAAATATTAGTATGCTGATACAATAAAGGTCTAAAATGAGTGTATATTTGTGATCAAGTTCAGTGCTTTCATTTGATTTGTGCTTTATCAGTTCGAATCGCCACTAAAGCAAACCCTTGGGAGGGAAAAACACTCAAACCAGAAAGTGTCCGGAATCAGCTGGAGACGTCTCTGAAGAGGCTGCGCACACAGTGTGTGGACCTGTTTTACCTCCACGCACCGGACCACCAGAACCCCATTCAGGACACACTACAGGCCTGCCACCAGCTGCACAAAGAGGTGCGTCACGAGAGCTTCTCGTCATACACAACAGACCCTAGACTTTGTCCGTCAAGCCTGACAATCACTGAGTTACTGATAGTTTATGGCTGTCTGACCTAGATCGTACATTTATTTGCGTGTTCAAAAAAACAAAAGCTTATGCAACTGTGTAACTGTTTGTTGGTGTTTAGGGCAAATTCAAACAGCTGGGTTTATCAAACTATGCATCATGGGAAGTGGCAGAAATCTACTGCATCTGCAAACACAATAACTGGGTGCTTCCTACTGTATATCAAGTAAGTATAGATGCGTATGTCAGTCTATGTACAAGGTCTAGTGTATAAGTATTTTAACACGTGTCAGTGAAGTATTACTGAAGAATGAATTGGCCGGTTTTGAACAGTGTCGATGTTTTCTTCTGAAGGGCATGTATAATGCAACCACACGACAGGTGGAGACTGAGCTGCTGCCATGTTTGAGATACTTTGGCATCCGTTTCTATGCATACAATCCCCTGGCAGGTAATTTTGTTAAATGTATTTGCAAAACATAATAAATGAGTTCCTAATTAATAAACGACCTAATGTCAACCAGAACTAATCTACCATGTATAGTACATTGTTGTCTTTCATTTTTAATTTCCTCCCCATTTTTTCATGTTTGTTAACCAGCATGCTGTTAAATAATATATACTCTAAAGTTAAATTAGGATAATACATTATTTAAAATAAACAATAATAATAGAAATACAGTTATAATGTAAACAAATTAAATGTAATGATAAAGTATATTACATGCAATTAAAATAATAATAATAAACTAAAGTTCTATTAACAAAAACAGGTATACAATTTAATCATAAAGTATATCATAATTAAATAATATATAAAATAAACGATAATGTAAAAATATTATTATAAAAATGTTTACTGTTTATTAATAAAGTATATTATAATGAAATAATATTTAAACAATATATACAACAAATAATAATAATAATAAACTTAAGTTCTAAACATGTAAACAGTTTAATAATAAAGTATCTTATAATTTAAATAATGAAACAATATAAAAAAACTAATAATAATTAACAATAAACCAAAATTATGTATAAAAAAAAAATTAAACAATACATAAATTATTTGACCATCTAATTCTAAAGTCCTTTTTGCTTCTTAGCATTTTGTGTTTTTTGCACATTTTTGGATAATTTAAAAACTTTAGCTTAATTGTAAATGCTAAAAAAAAAAAAAATTTACAGTAAAAATACACTGATCATATTTTTGGCTCTTCTCACAGGTGGGCTTCTGACTGGAAAATATCACTATGAAGATAAAGACAGCTCTCAGCCTGCGGGTCGATTCTTCGGGAATAACTGGGCCGGGACTTACAGAGACCGGTGCATTAAATTCATAATTCATGCATGACTTTTTTTTTTTTCAGTCGTGTGTGACCTCAGAGTCTAGATCGAGTTAGTTGAGCATTACGAGTGTTAGATGTTTTTGTATTTCAGATACTGGAAGGAGAGTCATTTCCAAGGCATAGATGGGGTTCAGAAGGCTCTGGAAGCAGCGTACGGCTCGGAGAAACCCAGTCTGACATCAGCTGCTATTCGCTGGATGTACCATCACTCTCATCTGAGGGTGAGCAGTGCTCCTTTACTGCCACTGATATACTACTATAGTTTTGGCTAATACTTGACTGCGGTGTCAGGCAAGCCATGGCACTCTCACGCCACACACATCAGAAAAACATTTCCAGCAATATTATGAAGTATTAAGTATTTTAATGCGTTGTGGCAGAAAACATTATTCTACCACCAAACTCGTCGGTCCCTTGGAAACGGCTGTGCTTGGAACAAAGTGGTTGCCGAGCAACACAAAGGTGTTTGTTTATAGAGTATTTTACAACAGCTTCGAATGCAGCTCGACCAATCAGAATCAAGAACCTATCATTTTATCATTTTAGTTAACAGTAATAACCCTGATACAATTATACAAGAAACATGTATTATATATAAAGAAATTATAGTTTTTAAGGTAATGTGTTGGATTACGAGGGACTACTTTTTTTGATTAGTTCTGACCTAAAATATATTCAGACTTATTTTAATTGTACACTTTGCCTAAAATGAGCACATATGACCACAGCAGCTAGAAACTCGGCCATTTAAAGGGATAGTCCACCCAAAAATGAAAATTCTCTCATCTTTTACTCATCTTCAAATTGTATGAGTTTATGTAAAAGTCAACAGCTGCCCTCATCTTTGTGTTCAACAGAATAAAGGTTTGGAACAAATTGAGGATGAGAACAATATTCTTTAAGTCACAAAAGGAATGAACACGTTATGTGTGTGTGTGTGTGTGTGTGTTTACAGGGGGATCTGGGTGATGGGGTCATTATCGGGATGTCCAGCATGGAGCAGCTGAATGAGAACCTGACAGCAGCAGCAGAAGGTCCCCTCAAACAGGAAGTCGTGGATGCTTTCAAACACGCATGGGACTTAGTGGCCCACGAGTGTCCAAACTACTTCCGCTAGACGCCTCGTGACAAGATGAAGCTTGATTCATAAGAACTAATACAGAGATCACTTTATTTTTTCTATGTTCAGTGATAATTGAGTTGGACCAGTCTTCAGCTTCCTAATAAACACAATGACAAAATCAAACATCTCTGAGCATCTACAGTTAATTGTTGTCCTTGTTTACATGAGAACGCAATACAAATAAATGTGCTAGTGGCATTTTGATGAATAACGGTTTTGTTGTCTTCTTGCCAAAAACTTGCTAAAATAACTTATTTAACAATGAGAATAAAAGAGTACAGTGTTCAGTACAGTCATACTTAACTCTGTACTAAACCGTGTGCAGGTGACTGTGATAGTAACGCGCAGCTCACTGAAGAACTAGCAATAAAAGGTTTGATGGTTTTATGTTGGATCAACACAATGAGTGTTCACAAAAAAAATAAAAGTCCACTGCCTGTTTCCAGGTTTTAATCACTTCCTTCTCCATCCTCTGAGTCTTCATCCGTGTCCTTGTTCTTGGTCTGGCTGTGGTCACCGTCTGCCAGCTTCTCAAAGTCCCCGGACTCAGAAGTCCACATGCACTTAATGGATATTTTGAATTCCGCCATTTCCATTCCAAAGAGTTTCTGCATTCAAAGTCCCCAAAATATTGGTTTTACAACAATTTAATAAAACCTTTTGGAATTAAAATCCCACCTCTTTTAACTTTTTAAATTTCATTTAATTATTTGCGGGCTGTCAAACGATTAATCGCATCCAAAATAAACGTATTGTTTCAATAATGTGTTCAATGTGTATTTTTATTATGCATATAACTGAAAATATTTACATGTATATATTTATATCCATATAATTTACAGTACTGTGCAAAAGTCTTAGGCCACTAGTATTTTCACCAACAAAAAATGCTTTTAAGTGGGTTATTATTAAGAAAATTGGGAAATGTCAGTTTCCATTTCCAAGCATTATTTTAGTCATTAATAGTAATAATGCAGTGAGATTATCGTCTGATAACAGCACAGAGATCTGATCTGATCATCATCCAGTCTGTCTGGAGTCACATGAAGAAACCGAACAAACTGAGACAGACTCAA
>JAUCMS010000012.1:3995664-4016609 GCA_032357445.1 Enteromius radiatus | reverse complement strand
ACACCTGATTCTGATCATTTGAATGGGTGAGCGAAAACTTTTGGTAATATAGTGTATATATATATATATATATATATATATACACACACTTTTTTTTTTTTTTATATATTAAAATGTTTCTGTATGTGCGTGTTTCCCAAGTAAAATATAAAAAAATAATTCATTTTAAAAGCAACACTGCATCTGTTATCATGATTTAAAAAATAGTCATTAAGGAAATGATTTTTTGCAGTGTATTAATGGTAAAAAACCTACCAGAATTCGAGCCTGTTCAGGTGTGAGCGTGTCTCCCTCTTTACACACTTCAAAATCCTTTATCAGCGTCACCACACCTGCAGAGGGATCCATAATAGTTTAGTTAGCGCACACTACTTCCTGTCCAGCGGAATTTACAACACACTACTTCTCCTCTGATTGCAGATGCAGCTTTGGTTAAAAATAAAGGAATTGCTCAGGCAAAAAATTAATTGTGCTGAAAATGTATTCTCTCTCAGGCCATCAAAGATTTGTTTCTTCATCAGAACGGTTTTGGAGAAATATAGCACCAATGGATGCTCTGCAGTGAATGGGTGCCGTCAGCTGTTTGGATTCTCATTCTGACGGCACCCATTCACTGCAGAAGATCCACTGCTGAGCAACCCGTTACAATCAGCCTAAAAGTAAGCCTTTTTGATTGGGCGAACCATCATTTAACAACTTGTTTGTGTAATAGTCATCATGTTAACTAACGGTTTACCTTTCTTCAGAGCTGTAGGAAGGCCCAGCTGTCTGAGCTGAGGCTCCATTGAATGTGTAAACTGCTCCAGAGGACCCTCATCTAGCGTCACGGCCATGGTCGCTACATTACCCGCTCGAGCGTAATCCACCTCCTTAAAGTTACTGAAATATCTGAGGAAAAATGTTCATTAGGTTTTATTAGAATGTAATGATAAAAACCGACATAACACTTATGCTACTCAAAGCATAAAAGCTTGTTCATCCAGTGTTATCTATTTGTGTTTATGTACAAGTTCATATTAATTGGTGTCTGAATGTCAGATACTTACTCTTGAACCTCGTCTTTGGTTTTGTTTGTGAACAAAACACCTACTTCACCTCTGAGAAACTTGCTCACCTGCAAACCACACCAGACGATCGAATCGGTTTCATAAGAACATTATGAACCACATGTAAACATTAATTTGCTGACATACTTTATGCAGATTATCTTTGTATTCGTCTGACGGTCTTCTACCCAGCGCGATCATCATGACTTTGTTCTTACCAAAGAAGAACCTGAAATGTAAAATCCAAGTTCAACCTTAAATTCTTTGAAATCCTTCAATTCTTTAAAAAGCAGAAGATCAGATGTTTGTACCGGCTGTGTTTCCAGGCCGTCCTGATGTCTTTAAGTTTGTTGTTTCTCATGTTTTCTACTGAGAACACAAACACGTATCTGTAGATGTCTGCACATTTCCGCAGCTGAGAGGGAGAAGACACAGAATCAATCGCAAAAAAAGCATGTAATATCATCACAATAATAATTTTGGTCTGGAAATAAGCGCTCATTACAAAAAAAAAACAGAACAAATACATCTTGTCAAGAAAATAGGCCCATGTCAGCCTTCTTAAGGTCCCTAAAAAACTTTTTCTGATTTTCTTGTTCCAAAGAGCTTCTATGGAAGCATCTCAAATCATGCTGGACAACACGATCCTCAAGTTTTAATCATATGCTGCTGTCATTCACAAGAATACCATGGTAAATAACGTGTTCGTAGTGTCACCCAATAGAGCAATGAAAAGTCATACAAACCTCTTCAATCAGATTTTGCTTGGCTTCCAATCCCTTCTTGGTTGTTTTGGTTAAAGAAACTGTTAAAGTTAGCACGAGAAATATTAAAAAACTCCTTCATTAACTAATAAATCACACTAAAACGAATTACAGTCTAACCACATCAAGTCTGTATTACACCTCGAGTCATTTTAACGTATGGCGTGTAAACTTCAGGAATAATAAGTGATATAAATACACTAAAAGGTGAAATAGCTACCTTTTTTGTCCCTCTTAGATTTCGGCATGGCTCTCACGTTGTGGCTCGCTGTATTTTCTTCTTCGCCTGATAATCTCAGAACGCTTCACAGACTCTGGAGAACACACCGCCGCCTAGCGGAGTTTGCTGGTGACTCATGAATATTAATTAGACACGTCAACGAACTCTATTGGATGGTTCGCATGGATCATTAATATTCATAAGCTAAACTTGTAATTTCCTCGCAAGGAAAACAATTATTAGAAGAGCGTTATATTAAGAACCAGCAGGAGGCGCAGCATGACTGTAATATTATAAAAAGACACATGTTTGTTCAGTAACTTTCTCTTATTTCTAATGTTTTTTTTTGTTCGTTTGGTAGATTTCTTTCTATTTTGGAAGTTTTTAAACGTACTTTTACAGTATGCCGTTTTTACTTAGGTAGTGTATTTTTGTGAAAGTGACTTTTGCAGTTAATTAAATTAAATTTAAACTCTTTAATTTCACTTAAGCAGGATATTTTTGATTACTTTTTAACTGAGAAGCCTAATGTTGTTGCAGCACCTATTCTTTATCATTACTTTGCAGTTTTCCACTGCCATAACCGATCATTTCAACACTTCTGTGAGGTCTCCCTAAAAAGACACTTCTTCCCAGACACCTAAAACTCATTAGAGGAACTGCCTGTTTTTTTTTTTATAGATTTGTATGAGAAAGCATGGATTCACACGGACACTTAACGCTTGAATAAAAGGATTTGTAGCAGACATGACTGCATTCCCAAAAACTTTGATTTTGCATACTTGGACTGTCTATTCAAAACAATTGAGGAAATTACAGATGATCCTCAGCAATCCTTGGGTGTGTTTAGTGCATATGTGCAGAGCTCTTCAAGTCAGGGCAGGTTTAAGGTGCAATGCTTGCGATGTCTGATTCTGTTCATCAGTCATTAGTGAAATGCAAACAGAGCTTGTGTTGCCACAACATGCAAAAGTGAAAATGATCACTTCAACGCCTTCCTTAATTTGCCTAAACATAAAACATTCTGCTGATGATTTTAATTTATGGGTTTGCTAATGAGCTAACTCTCCCTTTCACATTTAATATCGATCATTTATATTAACATAGGTATGAACCTTTCAACCCTGAGTAATGAGCCTGATTTAATCACAGATTTGCATTCAGTGAACTCATTTTTTTTTTTATTAATTCATTTTTTTTGATGGTGAGCAAAACCTGAAAATGCTTTTTTTTGTTTGTTTTTGCAGTCAGAAATTTTTAAAGTTACCCATAGAGTCATAGAGTTTTTTATTACATTCATATATATTATATTTATATAAATGTGTCTGTGTAATTAATTTAATTTGCACTTCACTTTTAGCAATTGTTATTTTATTTTTCATTGTGCAATGCATTATGGTTACCTTAATTAGGTAATATATATATAGGCTATATATTTATATATATATAACGTATATAAAAACGTGATAACATACATTTTTATATAAGAAAATGCAAATAATGTATTTGTATATATATATATATATATATATATAGCCTATTAAAATATATTAGGCTTATATATATATATATAAACCTGATATATTTTTATCAATATTAATATTATTAATAGTTAAATAAATAATTGTTAAACATTGGTAAAGTATAAACTGCTTATAGATTAAAAAAAGATATTAAAAAGCCATATATTTGATCAATTTTAATAGGCTATTATTAAAAGATAAATAGGGAATTCTTAAACATTTATAAAATATCACCTGAGTATATATTTAGATGCAAATTTAATAAAATATTTTGTGAAAATAATATTATTTATAATAATAATAGTTAATTAATTAAATTTTTAAACATCAAAAATAAATGTAAAAATATTAGTATTATTAAAATAAAATAGTTTATGTTATTTTATTATAATATACATTTATTAGTAAACAATGATTAAATATCTTGGAGCATCTTATTTGTTTGTCCTTATTTATTCTATGTATTTCTTAACTATTAGTTGGCTTAAAGCAGTGGTTTAGATTTGAGTGTCAGATTTCATCAGATTTTCTTTATTAAAATGAGATTTTAATAAACCATATTTGTTTTAAGAAATAAATCGCGATGGAGTTTGTTTGAGGGGGCGATGTTGCCAAATTCCTGCACTCCCTCTCTCTCTGTGTGTGTGTGTGTGTGTGTGCGCGCGGGGCGCTGCTGCTGGGGGCGGGGGTGGAGAGTGCGCTGCGGATCTCCCTCTTTTAGGAGAATGAAACTCGATCCCGTCGCGCCGGTAGCGTCCGGTATAAAACAGTCCAGCGGAAGAAGAGACTGTGAGAATAATATCAGTGTGATTGGAGAGTGTGGAGTTCACGATCACCGACATGAAGCGCAGATCTCCAGATGACCGGGAGTTTCAGAAATGAGCTGACACACAGACGCCGCGCTCCTCCGTTACTTCTCGCGTTTCCACGGAGAACATGAAGCGTCCTGGAAGGATAGACAGATAATGACCGCGCTGCTTGTTTCTAGTCAATCGATGTTACTTAGGGGCCTTTTTACGCATGAGAAGAAGACTGCATGGACGCAAAAGCTTTGAATCGAAGTCGTTAAAGCCAGCTGATATCTATTTTTGTATGCAAACATGAGCTCGCTGTTGTTCGGAGAAGGTTTTTTGGGCGGCGTGGTGAGCGGCGCGCCGTCGGACGCGGTTCCCAGAGCGCTGCGCAACGACCTGGGATCCAACATCCATGTCCTCAAGACCCTCAACCTGAGGTTCCGCTGCTTCCTCGCCAAAGTCCATGAGCTGGAGAGAAGGAACAAACTTCTGGAGAGCCAGCTGAAGCAAGCCTCCGGTCAGCCGAGGCATCAGGGCTTCTCCTTCACGCGTGAAGTCGGGGTCCAGACGGACTCTCAGGGCTCCAGACTGCCAGGCACCATCTGGAGCTTTACGCATATTTTGAGACACGGAGAGCGCGTCAAGACTGTGCAGGGACCCGGAGTCACCTGGACCCATCCGGATGGGGTTGGGGTCCAAATAGACACAATCACCCCAGAACTGAGAGCCTTGTATAACGTTCTGGCCAAAGTCAAACGGGAGCGGGAGGAGTACAAGAGAAAGTGAGTACTGTTTTCTGATTCTTCCTTTAGGCCTGGAAGCGAGCCTGCTGCTGGTCCAGGCTTCTGTAGCTGGACTGATTCATTGCAGCAGAATATCTTGGCAGGCGAACAGCAAATATTGAAGGGCCCTGTTTTGCAGGACAGCTCAGTCCATACAGGCCAAATGAACAGCTTCTGTGAGTGCTTGCATGGGAAGTGATTCGTTTGCACTTTCAGTAAAGTGTATGATGAAATGACATAATAAGGAATCATTTGGAGTCAAGCTCTGGGGTCCATCTGTTCGGGGAGCCGTGATCATTATCGAGTCACCTCTAAATATACCTTTTTTTTTTCTCTTGCATTGCTCAGCAGCTGAAGTCCTGCAGATTTTGCAGCTGTCTTCAGAAATGTGATACGAGAAGCTTTCTATCAGTCTGTTATTATTATCAAGTTAATTATTTCATTCGCTTTATTTGCTGGATGCAGAAATGCGGAGACTTAGTGGGTGGTCAACATGATAACACACCAAAAAAATAGTCTACTTTAGGATATTTCTCATTGCAATATTATTTTTATGATGCTATTACATATGTTGCCCCCAAATCTCATTACTGTTTAACAAAAAAATTATTTATGAATAAAAAATATTTATACAGTGTGGTATTATTTTTGCCATTTCTTTTAATTTATGCTCATTTAAAAATCATATGAAAAAGATGCATTCCAAATAATCATTTTTTTTAAATTATTATTTATTGCCAGCTGTTCACACATATGAAGAATTCAGATTTATTGTATGTGTAAACATCCCTGGCAATAAAGCTGATTCAGATTCAGTAAAGTAAAATGTGCTTATTGTCCTGAAAACAGGTTTCCATTTTATGTTATTTATTATTTATTTATAATTAATTATTTTTATTTTATTTATTTATTTATTTTACTTGGCATTTTATTGTATTAATTTACTATGCATTTTATTTTATTATTTATTTATTTTTTATTTTACTTTGCATTTTATTTTTATTTTATTTGATCAATTTACTTTGCAAAATATAATTTCCTATTTTTTATCTAATGATTTTGGAGTAGAAAGATTTCCAGCCTTGGTGAATGATGTTTCTTTTGGATGTTGAATGGGTTTTATTAATGCATGACTTCTGAATGACTTCAAACATTGAGGCGTCAGAGGAGCCGCGTGAATGGGAGTATAATATATGAGTGTGTGTGTGTTCAAGCTGCCCTTTTGCCCAGGCATGTGCTGACTCACAAGTAAATACTGCTGCTTTACCCTTCAGAAAGCCACAACAATGAGCACAAATGAAGGCGAGTAAAGAGGAAGCAAGAGTGTATGTGTCACATCCTGGTCATCTCGAGGGTGATTCAGAAGCTCACTGTTAACACTGCTGCTGTTGTGGACTTGTCTTTGTCTGAGCCTGGCTGGCATCAGTTAAAATAGAGTCATAACATTACACAGGAACTTCAAATGGCTTGCGGACAAGTTCGGATACGAAATAGGTCAATATCTTTGTAAAAATTTCTTTTGTATCGTCTACAGGAAGTTTACCAACCAATGAAGTTATTAAATCAAGCATAAGGGAATCAGTATATGGAAATCTATATGTAGGCTATAGTGGAAACTCTGGAAGCCAGTTTCTGCAACAAGATACAAAATAAGAGAAAATATGCAGAATTGCAAGATATAAAAAGTCAGTTGCAAGAACAAATGTACTAATTATGAGATGTAAACTCAGTATGTTGAGGAAAAGTAGCAAACAAAACTCATTTTTGAGGAAAACGTCTTACAAACTTAATTATGAGATATAACCAGTTCTGAGAAATATGCATTTTCGAGTTTTAAATCTTGCAGCCCTGACTTTTCTTTTCTTTTCTTTCTCAGAACTCCTAATTAAGAGCTATTTTATCTTTTTTTAGTTTTGTTTTGTTTTTCAGAATTGTGTAATGAAGTCACAATTACCTTTTTTGTTTTATTCATTTATTTACTTTTTAAATTCTGTGTTGGCAACAGACTTTTAAAAAGCCTTTTCTTGTCATCAGAAGATATAGTGTATTTTGCTCTTATGAAGTATTAACATTAATGCATGGAATTCTGTTCAGTTTGTGCAATTACAGAAAGCTGTGCAATTACATTTCTTTGCGATTGCAATCAGCAGACATTACAAATGAGTGTTGTTCACACCCTAAATTCATATTAAAATATATCCTCATGCTCTTGTGAGCAAATAATGGCAATAAGCTTGAAACGTGAATGTTGTAATTGTTCTCAGATTGCTTCAGTGGCTTCGTCTCTATGACACCGATGCTCAGAGATCATTCCATTCCATGTTACTATTACATCCTAGGTGCAAAATTAGGATATATATTAGCCAGCGCATTAAATGATAACTGAACGATGAAGCAAGAGATGACGATGCGCGTTGATCATGTAAGGTGTGTGTTAACAGGTGCATGTCAGCTTTTCTTCTGTGTGTGTAGTTCATCCTGCCGGAGATATCTGACCTCTCACTGGTCTTTAGTGCTGATGATTGTCTGTGAATCTCTGGTGTGCATTACTTCTCATTACCCCTCAAACATATCGTTTGCTTGTAGGTTTGGGAAGTGCAGCTCCTCCAACCGGCTCCAACTAATTCATTAGGCGTAATGCATAATTAATCGGCTTAGAATAATAATTAATCAGCCTATAAATGAAAAGCTATAATGCTCAGTCATAAACCAGCTCCCAACCTATTAGTTAGGGATCTGAAAATTTGGAGTATATGTGTGTTATCTTTATTTAATCAATTCATAATTTTATGTAATTTATTGTTATATAAAGAATAATAAAATATATAATTTAATAGTAAAATATCAAATTGTTTAATTTCATTATTTTATTTTACTGTACACACATGCATAATATTTTCTGTTCCGATTTCATTATTATAGTTTATTTATATATCTATGTATATAAACTATAATAGTATTAATTGCATCCAAAATATTTTTTTTGTTTACATTATATATGTATGTGTACTGCATTTATTTATCATGTATATATAAAGACACACATATATATTAAAATATTTACACTTATATTTTTATATAATACATAAATATATTTAATATATAAACATAACTAAATATAGACATGCATGTGTTTGTATTTATATATACCAAATAAATATACACAGTACATACACATATATTATGTAAACAAAAACTATTAATAATTACTATTTTTTATGATTTTAGTTGACTATAATAGCTCTGCTGCTAAATTGAATATTTAGTGTTTGGGGTTTGTGCAAATCAATCAGTACCAGTATGACCATTAGTATACTAATAATACAACTAATCAACCATTGTCGTAGTTATTTGCTGTTTGCTGAAACATAAGCAAAAAGCATTAAATAAATACATTTACAAATAAATAAGATGTTAGTGTCGTTGCACTGACAGAGCTGTGCGCGAAAATCCATGTGCAACGATTGGTCAAATCAGCTGAGTTGGTGAAGATTATTGATTTCTTGGACACTTGAAAGATATTGCTCTTCCGGTGCTAAAACAGAGCTTTCTTTATCATCAGTGCTGCAATGAAGCAGTCATTGGGTCTGTTAGGAAGTGAACTGACTGTATTACTGCTGTAGTGTGTGTGGCTTTAACTAGAATATATCTACAGCCGCCTCGCTTCTGCTCTGAATGGCTAACAGCCTGCTGGAGCGAGAGCTGAGGGTCAAGGCTTGATTTTAGGGGTCAGGTTATAATTGGGTAAAGGGTAGGTTTAGGGTAAGGGTTTAGGTAAAGCAGTTAGTTCTGATGGGTAGGGTTAAGGTCAGGAGCTAGAGATTACATTGAGTCAATGTATGTCCTCACCAAGATAGCTATACAGAGTTGTGTGTGTGTGAGAAAAACCGCAGTCACGACTTCTTTAGGAAAACATTCATTAAGAGTGGTATAAAGATGACATGTAGCTCTGCTGTATAGTCTTACTGTGGACAGTATGTAGATTTTCTGTAAGCATGAAATCCCTGATGACGTACTACTAAATGTTTAAGTGGGTGGGCCTACAAAAAACTGGGTGGGCCGATGTCTTTTTTTTTTTTACTAATAGTTTACATTAAAAGTTAATTAAAAGTATAGTATCTCAACATTCGAGTCTGAGCTAACACAGAGTCTTTTATCCCTTTTCTTCCAAAACTGCATATAGCTTACTGTTACGGCTATCAAAATAGTTCAGTTTTGTATGTTATAGCAACATTTCGTTTTCGTCCTCAAGTTAATATAGAAAAACGTTTGGAATATTTTTGAGTTTTGATTTTTAAAGTAACGACCAAGCGGCAGAAATTTAAGTGAGCTGATCAATTTAGTCTTCTCAAATCATCACGACTTGCCTAAAATAAAATCTATAGATGTACTAAAACAGTTCAAGCATTTAACAATGTTTAAACGTTTAACCTGCGCTATAATAATCAATGTGCAATGGTATATGATGGTATATCCAAGTTTGTTCGGAGAATCTAAAACATGCTCTGCAGGTCATAAATATATATATATAGTAAATATATATAATTTGTTGTGTTTCTTTCCTCAAAGAACTTATCTGAAGTGGCTCGAACACTGTACCTATGATAATATGACGTTTCGAACACGCTTGCCTCAGAGGTTTCCCATAAATCCATCACCAGCAGGTGCTCTGGACTCATCTGTAAACAGTTCGGATTTAAATATAAAACGTCCAATTACATTTGGGCTAAGCCCCAAATGTTTATAATGTCTGGCTCCGCCCCTGATATGAAGTACTATTCAAAAGTTTGTGATCGGAATGCATTTAATTGTTCAAAAGTGACAGTCAAGACAAAAGATTTACAATTTTACAGCAATTTGGCATATTCAGCAAATCAGATCTCTGTTTAGTGTTCACCAATTAGACCATTAAAAATGAGCAGATTAGGCTGAGCTCATCTGAGAGAGGCGACCTCCATCACACGCAGACCTCCAGGACACTTCCCCTCACATGAATAATTGAATGGCAGCTGAATTTAGCTTCAGTGCTGCGGATCAATGCTGGAGCCTGAGGCTGAGTTTTTGGAGACTTCGCTTTGAAGAAATACAGCTAAAATGAGCAGAAAGCAGGAACCATGTGACTGTAAACAACTACACAATCTATCTATCTGTCTGTCTGTCTGTCTGTCTATCTGTCTATGTATCTATCTATCTGTCTGTCTGTCTGTCTATCCATCTATCTGTCTGTCTGTCTGTCTGTCTGTCTGTCTGTCTGTCTATCTATCTATCTGTCTGTCTGTCTGTCTGTCTGTCTATCTATCTATCTATCTGTCTGTCTGTCTGTCTATCTGTCTATGTATCTATCTATCTGTCTGTCTGTCTGTCTGTCTATCCATCTATCTATCTGTCTGTCTGTCTGTCTGTCTATCTATCTATCTCTCTGTCTATCTATCTATCTATCTATCTATCTATCTATCTATCTGTCTGTCTGTCTGTCTGTCTGTCTGTCTGTCTATCTATCTATCTATCTATCTGTATGTCTGACTATCTGTCTATCACTCTACCATTCTGTCTGTCTGTTTATCTATTGTTCTGTCTGTCTGTCAGTGTAAGTGCTGTAGCAGTCTGAGATGTAGTCATGTTTTAGGGATGGTCAAGCAGATTAAAAGAGAATTAATGCTTGACAGACGGCTATTCTTTCACGCAGTGATTAGATATCTAGATGTGTGTATCCTCCTCATGCTGATGGAATGGGGGTGTGATGATGACCTTTAGGGTGGGCCTTGCTCTGATTCACCCTTCACTGATCTCTGCCAGGCTCACACACGTCCATGTATCACCTGTGACGCGTCGTTTCCCGAGATTTATGGGCAGCCGATGGATTCTCTGTCTCTGTGAACTAGGGATGGGCTGTACATGGCCAATAATGATTCTGATCCCATGAACAATTATTTTAGTACTTTGTGGATGCATAATTGTAACTAACACTTGTGCATATTATGCAATGTCTTAGAAAATGCATTATTCAAGAGTGGTAACTTGCTGTGTAAAACGTTATAAAATGGATATTTGTGTTCTTTTAAATAATATTAATATTTATATTAAGGTTTTGAAATTAAAACTCACTCAGCAGTCCATTTGACTAATAGTTACTGGCCAATTCAGAACAATTACAGTAGCAAAATAAATAAATGATAAATTAGCCTTGGTAGGTATGAAGATAAAAAATACATATAAATCCATTTGATTGGTAGTGCATATAATATATGTATATATATTAGTGCTGCGAAATGATTACTCACAATTAACTGCATCCAAAATAAAAGTTTTGTTTGCATAATATATTTATGTGTACTGTATATATGTATGATGTATATAAAGACACACATACAGTATATAGAGTATACTGAAAACATTTACATCCTTATTTTATATTATACATAAATATATTTAATAAACAACATTTTTCTTGAAGAAATGCATGCATGTGTTTGTATTTATATATACATAATAAATATAAGCAGTGTACACATATATTATGTAAACAAAAATTTTAAGACATGTATGTTACAATAGATTATTAAAAATAAAACTCTATGTATGTATGTGTGTGTGTGATGTATGTATATAATGTGTATATGTACTACTGTATATTTATATCAGCTTTACAATATTGATTGCTTGCAGATTGCAGATATCTGTTTCCTCAAAATTGCTATTTTTGATTAATTGCAAACCCTATACATAATCCTAAAGTTTCTACAGGATTGTATTAATATGCATGAGCTGTAATTATATATGCAATATATCATGGTCTGGATTAGTGTTTTGCTAAAGTTTATCACCGCTGTTCAAACATCAAACCAGTTGCATTTGCACGAGATGAATACAGCAAAGTCCAGCATCCCAGCACTTTACTTCAAAGCCTTCTGCTGGATTCTGGGTGATTTAAAGATCGATTTGTGAGCTTTAATGCATTATCGACCCTTTACAACTCCACGTCTATAAAGAGAATTCATTGTTAGCCCTGTTCCTCTTGCACCGACGACCGTCGTTTTTTGGCGCAACTAAGAAACCGCAGGTCAACGAAAGAATAACGTTGTCTTGTATTTTGGGTGTTGCTAAAACTACCAGAACTAACCCTTTATATCACACCTATGTTATATCACAATGAGTCCTAACAAGCCATGTGATTTTTGGAACAAAACTCTTTATAAATGTTTTCCACCTATGATGAGGAGTGGTTTTTGTGATGAATAACAGCGCCCCGAGCGCTGGCAATGCAAGTTATTGTACAGGAGCGACTTGTATTGAACTGTTCTTGGCGGCAATAACAAGCCATTAGCTCAATTAAGTGTACTTTCTCGAGAAAGTTTGATAGGACTTAACATGCAAAGTATGTTGCTGCCACACCTTGCTTATGTTGAAGCCGTTGAGGTGTAATACGGATGGGAAACGTGACAGAGAGGGAGTTGTTGGTCAGGCGGCCCTATGAGATAATGAGTTTGTTTAGCGGGAGATCCCGGCACTTTGCTGAACAGGCTGGGTGCGGTGAGGCCCCCAGGGGCCCGCCGGGAGGTTGGATTAGCCGTGACAGTCTGTCATCAGGCTCCAGCTGCAGACCGTCACCTTTTGCACATCTGGAAGCTGATTGTTTTGCGTGTTACAGATTTGACTTCGGTGGTGGTAACAAAAATAAAGTACTCAAAAACATCCTTAAAATTAATGTTACATTTACATGTATTTACATTTACGTGCTAGCGGTAATAAAAATAGCATATACATAATATATGAAACTGGAGGTCTTATGTCGCTGGGGTGTATTTGTAGCAATAGTCTACAGTACGTTGTATGGGTCAAATATATTAATTTTTCTTTTATGCCAAAAATCATTAGGATATTTTATATTCCAAGAAGATATTTTTCATTATAATTGCATCAAAACTTAATTTTTAATTGGACAACTTTAATTGTGATTTTCTAAATATTTAGATTTTTTTTTATTTTTGGCACACTCAGATTTCAGATTTTTAAATAGTTGCATATAAGCCAAATGTTGTCCTATCATAAGAATTTATTTGCAAAACCAGATAAGTCCGTTTTTTTTACATTTTTACAATGCACAATGAAAAACATGATTTTTGAGAATTCTTAAAAATAGAGTTATCTGCTTTTGCAAATTAACTTTTCATATATATATTTGTGTGTAAATTTGTAACATAAGAAACATAGAGTAACATTTCTCCCTTCTTCTTTTAAAAGTTGATATTTATTTCTCTATATGAATATTAATATCCTAACTCTGCATGATTATTTGGTTAGTTGCATGTTTTTCTTGTCATCAGAACAAACATTTGACACATTTTGATAGTAAAAGTAAACAAAATGATAAATATAATAAATAATAGAAAAAAATAAACTGTATATATATATATTATTACTTTAAATGAGTCAGTTGCCATCAGGGCCAAACCTGTGACCCATTTTAAAATACCGTCACATGCCAGCTGCTCAGATGCTTTATGGCTGTGTCAGTTGTTGTATTTAATGTCCACACCTGTTTCACACATGTCTGCATACCTAGTTTTCATCTCGAAATCCACACGTGAACTGTTTTGTGCTTCATGTCACTTTTTTTTTCTTTTCTGCATCACACCCTAGTTGTTGGACGGAGCTTGTGTTGGGCGTCTTCTAGAGAATGAAACAGCACCCAAACCTCTTTAGGCTTGTCACACCGCGGTTAACCCTGGTTTAATGTCTCGTTTAAATCCCATGTCAATAAACCCAAACAAGACATCCTTAGTAACAGTTATTTCGTCTCAGGAACAATGCAAGCCTTCTTAAAACCTGCACAGTATCTAAGGACTTAAAGGGATAGCTCACCCAAACATTAAAAATCTGTCATCATTTACTCACCGCCATGTGCTTACGAACCTGTATGAGTTTCTTTCAGCTGTCGAGCACAATAGGTTATGGGCAATATCTGTGAATGGATGAGATTTCACGACTTGGATATGATGTTGTTGTGTTAACAGTAACTCTTTAACTCTCAAGGGTCCGCTCAGAGCCGGGTCTGTCCTCTGTATGGCCTCCGGTCAGCCGTTACTGATACGCTCACAGATCACTTTTAAGTTGTGGGTTATTTTCTCCCTCTGTGTTTGCAGTGCTATATTCATAACGTCTGATCTGTTTCTGAAGCAGGAAGAGAGGCCTCATGGAAACCAGCTGATTCATTAAATCCTGATGTGTGTGCTAGTAGACAGATAAATAGATGTCTCGACTCCACTTTCTGTTTCATAGAAAGCATGCACACAGTAAATCGCAGCATGGTTTTTGGGCAATACGCTATGTAAAGTCCTGTAGTGAGAGGGTTAGGTTTAGGGCTGCAACAAATCTTTATTTTGAAAATAATCCAACAATTCTTGGGTGTTTATTCAGCTTTTGCAACTTGTTCAAATATTGGCCTATACATATCTATACATATTTACAGTATATAAAAAATGATTGTGATTTTAACAGTAAAAAACTGTGAAGATGCTATGGTAAAAACCTGCTAAATGGTTAATTACTGTAAAATTTACAGGGAAAAACCGTAAACTAACATTCCCAGAATCCCATTTTTTTTTTTACATTTTGTTTGAATTTGATGTTTTTCTTTGTTTCAGTTATGTTTATTAGGATTGTATGTTACATGTATTGTTGTTAAATGAATGTTTGTAGCATATTTGAGTGTAACGAGTCTCATCGTGATGGTGTTTAGTGTTTGTGTGAATCACACTGAGCTCCTTTCTATATATATATTCATATTTAAAAGCTGCTTTGGTTCATCATGTGACTTTCTCAGTGTATTTCAAAGCTACAAAACAGATTTCACTGCTTTAATAGGTTGGTATATTAACATTATATCAGTTAATGAAATTACGGTATTTAACTGTAAATTTAGCTTAAAACCGTAAAACCTAAAATGTTGTTACCGTATTTTTAAAGGTCAAATTCCGTCAACCACAGCTGGCTTTTTTTTAATGTAGAGCTGCTTTATAGCAACGGTATGATCAGATGCTTTCTTAAAGGGATAGTACCAATTTAAGATATTTTAGGACGAAATATCTGACTGTCCTATTGACTGCCAATTAATGAACACTGTCACGGTCCAGAAAAGTATGAAAACATTGGTTCAATCTGAATGTTATGAAGCTACAAGAACAAGATGTACACTTACATGTCTTTCATACTTTTCTGCACCTTGATAGCGTTATTTATTTGGCAGTCAACGCGACAGTCACAAGCCTCACGGTTTTCATCTAAAATATCTGAAAAGTGTCACTCTCAGCAGCGCTGGGATGTTTGCAAACAGTATAGCTCTACCTAATATCATATTGGTCTGCTCCTAAAAGAAAATAACAGGGCCTCATGCATGACAGCATCTTTTTGGTTGTAGTTTTGTAAAATGAACCTAAATTCTACAGTTCAGCTTCGTTTCCACGTCTCATAAGCAGGCCTTCTTCTATTGTATTGCAAGCAGAGTGCCACACTGATCAAAGCGCATTATTGCAGGCATCTACATTAAGACAAATGGTATCAAATGACTATTCAAAGTATAATAAAAAGGATTGTTTCAGGCCAAGTCAAGCAAAAATGAATCAGGATTGTTCCTAATCTGGTTTATTTCTTGTTACAATTCATTGAAAGTTTGAATGAACTGTAAACTGTTTTGTGTTCTGCACAATTATGTAAGTGTTCCTGGGGTTTGCAACTGAATTTCCCTTTTTAATAACTTGTAATTATTATTTGGAAGCATTTCAAGGCAGATGTTTGTCACAGCCAGATGATTCTTGAGGTTTCTGCTTTCTGCCTCGACCTGCTCATGTGGTCATAACTATTTTAACAGGTCTTATGCAAAAAATTGTGGTGCTTGTCAAGGCAAGCTGCACAATTACAATCGATCATGTTGTTTTTTAAACCCTTTAATCCGGAGTATTAAACTTTGGAACGTAACTCAGACCGAAATAAGTACTGTTTGCTTTTGAGCAACAGAAACAGAATATATATAATTATTATTAATTATTATTGCACAGGAGAATGTGCTTCTTTTTTTGCCGTAAAAAAAAGAAATAAAAGTTTTACTATTATTTAACGGTAGAATTTCGGCAACCCCAGCTTCCGGTATATTACCGTAAAAATAACTTTTTTTTACAGTGTAAAGTAATAATAAAAGAATGTTAATACAACTTATTAAAACATTATTTCAAAGGAATATCACACAATATTACACATTTTTGTTGGTGGATCACACTTCAAAATGTATTATTATTGTTCAAATGTATTGCATTTTAAGAATTAAATTCATCAGACATAACTTTTTAAAATTATTCAAATTGAACTACAATTAAATCCAGAAAAATTTAAATGGAAAATACAGAATTTAAATAAATAAACACATACATACACATTTCCTAGGGCAATATAATTATTAAAATTAAATAAAATATTAAATTAAAAAAAAAATAATAATAATAATTGAATAAATTCATTTTGGTTATTACCAATGACATGGAATATTTAAATGGGGAAACACAGAATTATATATATACACACACACACACACACACACACACATATACAGTATATATATATATATATAATTGTTAAAATTCTATTTATGAAATTTATTAAATCCTTTTTGATTATTAAAATTTCAAAACCATTAAATCTGGAATGTGGAGGGAAAAAATCAAACAGATTTTATAGGGCCGTTCTCTCTCTCTTCTGGTCTCTTCTGGAGGACAGTGTGATCAGTGTGAAATATTTGCTCACAACATGCTAATAACCCACATGGTGAAGACATCGCAGGCTGTTACCAATGAACCAGTGAACGCCCCGGGGAGAGAGAATTAGCGATAAATCACAGCATGCCAATGTGTGCGCGTGATTTATGAGTTTGATTAAAGCGGAGAAGGATCTGTGAATCTCAGGTTAATCGTACAGACCCTGAACTCACAAACAAACACATCACTGATTTCCTGCAATCGCCTGCACTTTTATTTCTGCACATGCAGTGCTATTTCAGCTGAGATGGATCACTGGTCAAAACATACTGGAATAAATTGAGAGATGAGTCTCAGAAGAACATGTCAGGGAACTGGTTGCTCTTTTTAAAGCATTTAAGCTGCACACCCTGTGCTCCCCAACTGTAAGACAAACAGCTTTTATAGCCATGAGACAATCTGTAGATGCAAACAGCTGGCTATAAAAAATGTCCCTCTCATATGCAAGATATTAGCATATGCCTCTGTCATATTTGTGCCCCTGTGAAATTACTGTTTTGGCAATCGCATTTCCACCTCTATTTTCACTTCCCAGATTCACAGAGCCAAAATAAAAGGGGGGAATAACAGACAAATTATGAATGCATTTGCTACTTTATCACTGCAAAAAGAATGGGAAATATAGTGTGGTCACATCAGTCATAAATCAGTCACTGATGAACTCAAAAACACTATACTGAAGGCCTATATATCTGTAAAGTTTAAGTTTATATTAAAATGGTGTAATCATAATGGATGCAAATTGTAAAAAGGCTCATGCATAACAGCAGTGAGATTAACTCAGACATTTTTATGACACTGAATCATTTGTGCAGTGCATGATGGGATTCATTTATGAAGCATGCGGTCATCAGTGGACATCTGTGCGGTGACTTTCTCATCTGTTGCTGTCTGTCCTTGTAAGGTCTATATGAGCCTCTGTTGGGAGTGAACAGCTTCTTTTGTTGTAGTTCCTGAAATTATGTTCAGTGTTTACTGGATTAAAATCACACCTCACTAGTTGTTCTGGAGATAAATGTGGGTTTAGGTGAAGTGATTCTCTTTTACCAATGAGAAGGAACCTATTTTCTTTAGTTTACATAAACGCCTGTCAAAACCATGATTTGCTTCTTGCTACTGCTGTTTTTTGGGGGGGGGTTTGGCCATTTTCGTATGTAAATACACATTACCATTCTGTAAAAGATGTTTCTTATGCTCATTAAAGTGTGCATTCATTTGATCAAAAATACAGTAAAGATGGTAATATTGTGATGCAATTCATAATATATGTCTTCAGTGTCACATGATCCTTCAGAAACCATTCAAATATGCTGATTTGCGGCTCTAGAAACATGTCTTGATGGTGGACTATTTTTGCTGCTGCAACACTGCAGTTCATAGAAATGTAAACTGAAGACTGATACATATCATATATCTGAAATCTGATCTGCATCTGTTTAAAATAAGTCTTGTGTGGAAACATGCAAGTGCTATATTTATTATTTTAAACATTCATGAGCTTAATTATGAATTCTAATGACAGTAAGACTCTCTTTGCCACCTCTACAACTGTCCACTGTGATCAGTTTGTGTCCTCTGCATCACTGCTAACGCCACCCTGCGTCCAGCAGGAAGTGATGCGCTGTGCTGTGATTGGCTGATGCACTCCAGTGACCTGCAGAGCTCTGCAGCAGCAGTGTGATTCACACACCAGCACTTTAGTAACGGCGTTCAATCAGCATCAGCCCAGACAGACAGAGAGAGAGAGAGAGAGAGAGAGAGAGTACAGCGACCAGCAGCAGATTTAGTTAGCAGGTTATTGGGTTATAATAGATGGATGGATGAAATATACCACAGATTTACTTCTAATGAAACAACTACAAAAAATCACCATGGCTACTGTAGTTAAACTGTGGTATCCACAAATTAACCATGGTTTTACTACACTAACCATAATTTAACCATGGTATTTGTAATATAACTGTGGTTCTGCAAATGGTAATGAATTTACAAATTAGAGGCTGTAAGAGTATAGCTAAAGCACTGAAGTCCCCATTTCCACCATTGAGGTAATAATTAAGAATTTTCTATCAACACACAAAATATGACTAATATATATCTGCCTAGAAGAGGACATGGGTCTATATTGGCCTTATGAAAGGCTAAAAGGAGAGTTTGAGTGGCCAAAGACTCTCCAAAGATCACAGATGGAAAATTTCAGAAAGTAGTTGAATCTTTGGTTTGCAAAGCCTCAAAATAAATAACTAAAAATAAATCAAAGACTGCCTACACCATCACAAGTTGTTTGGAAGGGTTTCAAGAAAAAAAAAATGCTCTTAACCCTAAAACTCCAACATGTTAATTTGCCAGACACGACTGGAAAATCAAACAGGACTGATTTCTAGGGTCAGATAAAAAAATAATAAAGTACCCCTTGTTTACAATTAAATATAGTTCTGTATCTTTAATGTTATGGGCCTATATTTCTGCTGGAGGTCCTGGACATCTCGTTCAGATACAAGGCATCATGGATTCAATTAAATACCAACAGACAAAACAATAAAATTTTACTCTCCCTGTTAAATCTTATAATTAGTCAAGGCTGAATCTTATAACAATGATCCAAAAAGAAACATAAAATATTCATAACGAGATGTCACCCCATTTCTCAAATGGATAATCAACACAGATTTATCTTCACAGTCTTTTTTAAATATTTTAACTCTCAGAAATAAGTACTAATATCTAACTTTAAGGTACCAAAATGGACCCTTTAAGTATAAACATGTACATTTTGAAAAGTTACCGCCCCAGTAACAGCTTTTGTACCTTTATTTCTGAGACTGTACCAACAAATTTGAGTAGGACAGCAAATAGATAAAATGATGGATAGAATGACAGATGAAAGATGAACAGAGGACAGATAGTATGCCTGACTGGACATTTGTGATCTTTTCAGGAGGCACACTGCGTGTTTTGCTCATTTTTCAGAGGTTTCCTTGGTTTAAGTGTGTATTTTCTTCCACAGTTTCTTTGGCAACAGAAAAGCAAAGGTCTGCGATGTTTTGTAATGGCATGTGATTTGCTGAACTGTCTTTGATATGCATTTAAGTGTGTGTGTGTGTGTGTCTCAAGGGTAGGTTCCAGTTCATTCACTTGAGATTCTCAAGTGCCCTAATTAGTATGCTGACATCACCTGGCTCTGTATCTTTTATAGACCCGTGTCTCATTCGGAAGCACTGCGGAGCGAGTGTGTACTGTTTACCTCACTGTAGCAACGGTGAAGCAGCTCAGAGCCAGCAGTAAACGTGATCGAGCGCTTCATCTGCTCAATGTGCTATTTTAGCAGTGAACTCGAGCGTAGCCATAACAACAGAGAGTGATGCCTCAGAAATGATTTGATTGTCTGTAAAAAAAAAATTCCCTACGGCGCACAGCGCTGTTCTACATTTATGTTTACACGTTTGATTAACTGCCTCTTTACAGCTGTCAGTCATACTTTACAGCCTGTAAGCAGCAGATATTGTGTATGATGCGTGTATATACAGTAATGGTTTTAGTGCTCTCAGAAGCACTTGTCTGGGTTGTGGTTTCTTGTTACATTTACTTAAAGGAACAGTTCACCCAAAAATGAAAACTCTGTCATCATTTACTCATCCTTGAGTAGCTCCGAACCTGTATGAGTTTCTTTGTTCTGCCGAACACAAAGGAAGATATTTTGAAGAAAGTTTTGTCAATTGACTTCCATAGTATATGGGGGTCAATGGTGACTAAAACAGCCTGTTAACAAACCTTTTTCAAAATATCAACAATGTCCCATGTCAAATCTACGGTTTGATTTGGTTGAGCTGGTTTTCCACGGTCAGTCAGAGCACAGTATTGGTTTACAGATCTGTCCCGTCCCAGACACCTTGGGGTAGAGGCGCACAGACCACAGACGCCAGAAAAGCACAGCCCAGATTTTGCCGGAGGATTCCTAAGATGAATGATCAATCACTGAGAAGAAACATGATAAGCCTTACCACACTATATA
>JAUCMS010000012.1:3972239-3984750 GCA_032357445.1 Enteromius radiatus | reverse complement strand
GTATGTCAATACTGGACGTCCAAAAGACGTCGTGAAAAGACGTCATAAAAACTTTCATTCTGGCTCGTCAGGGGAAGCCATTTCAACGTCCTACAAAGACGTCGAAATGACGTCACTTAGACGTATTTTTTTCTTTTCCCGGTGGCCTGAAGGTAGCAAGCACTTTGATGATCTACAAACAGTATTTGTTGTTGCTAATGCCAAAAACACCAGTAAATTTTATCACATTGCTCTGCACTAAAGTAAAGTAAAGTCGCCTATATGTGGGGGCGTGGCTTCTAAATTATATTTAATACCACAAAAGCACATAAAGTTTGTGTAGACGCTTTACAAATGCAGTGTTGTGCTAAATAAAACCTTAATTTTTATTCCAGAAAAAAAAACACTGGCAAGTGAGCATAAAGTATTTAATTCTTTTATAAATAGAAACACTGTAGGAGAAACGTATTTATGTTTGAGCAGAACGTCTCGAAAGCTGATTGGCCAGTAGGAGACTCGCCTCTCGCCTCTTCCATTTACGAACAACAGGGGAGCGGTTTAACTTTAAAGTATTTTATGTTTACATAATGAACCTGTAAAGGTACAGATACAAAGTTTAAATACAAGATATTAATCACTCAACCATGTTTAATAACATTGTTGGTTGTTTATGATACATATGATGTCTGAACGTTAACACTGTCATAAATCCCCCCCTCTTATACCGGAAGTGGTAGGTTTCCATTCATGTGATGTCGCTGCCTGTGAGATCTTGGAGAATTTAACTGTTAAGATCGCTGTTTTTAACGTTACAAATCCTCAAAGGGAGGATATTATATTTTAATTTATACAAAGATAAATACAACTGCTGTCCTGTACGTCCAGATTAATCATGCTACGAGTGAGATCTGTCATCCGTCAGTCTTGGAAGGGGTATGTATGCAGCTGCACATGGACTCGCGCATGACTTCATGTCTTCAGGAGAGTTTCTGACATGTGTCACCATATGCAGTGAATAATAAGAATACTCGTATCCCTGTGCATTATTACGTGATGTAAAGTAAGTGCTGGAAGTTTCCATTTTACAGACTGTGTTATGTAATGCTGAAGAAACTTGTCCTCCCGCTGATAGGTAAGGCGAGATCTGTTTGCACAAGTGTCTCTCATTGTCTCTGTTTATTCATAAGCTTGATCCACATACTGAGACAATACAAAACAAACACTGAGTGTTCATGTTATTACAGGTCTCTTATACTCACTAAAGCTGATACAGTAATATCTTGAATATATTGAATATTGAATATATTGTAAAAAATTAGTATATTGTAAATTAATTTTCAGCATCCTTCAGAAGTTACATAAAAAAAGAGAGAGATCATAAATGTCTTTGGGTCTAAGACGCTTTACAAATGCATAAAAGCGATGTTAAAAATTATGTCCATGTTTTGGACAAAGTGTCAGAATTTGATTGAAATAATGATACATTTTTATTCAGTGTAACACAATATTTATGTGAAAATTCAAACAACATGCTTATTGTTGATGAAAAAATATATATTAAAATATATAAAAGGATAAGGGAGCATAATAATTAAAAATTAAAATGACAAAATCTAGGACAGTGGCTAATTAAAAAAAATTGCAATTAATTAGTATTTGGGGTGAAATTAATTTATTGTAAAGATGCCTGACCAAATTGTTAAACTAAATTACATTACATTTTCTGTAAATCAGGGAAACATTTATTTATTTATCACAATAAGTGCTTAAATTCTTTTTCGTCTTTGACTCCTTTACTGTCACTTTTGGTCAATTCAATGCATTCTTGCTAAATAAAAGATAAAAGTGTTTTTTGAATGGTAGTGTATCAGTGTCCACAAAATATGGAGCTGAACTGTAATAAAGTGCTGTAACTGCTTGATGTCATGTGAACTTCCTCAGCTGTCTTGCAAATGAATGCATTAAAGACTAAAAAGACCCAGTTAAGATCCTGTTAAGGATTTACAGCAGGTTATTCTTCTAGTTGACTTTATAAAAGTTACTGATTGAGAGAATAAAAGAAAAAGGCCACTAATTCACTGAGAAATATTATAGAGCAACAGTTTGTTGGTTTTGTTTCTCCGCAGGTTCAAGACCTTCCCGTGTGCAGCTGTGGAGGTGAAGAATGAGCCCATACTGGGGTTCAAAGAGGGCAGTAAAGAGAGATCAGAACTGGAGAAGGTGAAAAACGTATTGTCTCTGATTTCCCAATACACCAAATATGTGCATATCTGATTGACTGAACCTTTCTGGTTTGCATCAGGTGTTACAAAACCTGAAGGGAAAAACAGAAGAAATCCCATGTGTGGTTGGAAATGAAGAAGTGTGGACCAAAGAAATCAGATACCAGCTGTCTGTGAGTTAATCATTTCTTAGGTTTTTGTACAAGCATGTGCTCTGTACCTCTTTTACAGCAAAATCGTTCCTCGGTACTTGATTGTTCACTATAATGCTTAATAAAAAATATTATTGTAGTCACACTGCATTCTTTTTCTTTTCTCATAATAAAATACTTTCAGATTAAATGAATATTTAACTTATTGTTATTACACATTTTAATTATTAAAATAATTTTTACTATATTTTATTGTTTTTTATTTATTGTCCTTTGAATTAAATAAAATCTGATTGAATCAGTATTTAAGATCTAATGTTATTATTACATACAATAATCCCCTATATCTCTTGGATACTTGATTGTTCACTATGGCATGAAATAAAATGCTTAATAATGCTATTATTGTAGTCGCGTTTAAAATACTTTTAAATTAAATTAATATTTAACATATTATTAAAAGGTTTCATTGTTATGTTAAAATAAATGTATTTATTGTCCTTTGAATTAATTAAATAAAAACAACTTACATCAATATTTAAGATCAATTATTATTATTTTTATATTTTTCTCTGTAGTGCTTTAAATAAAATAATCATCGGTACCTCTGGGATACTTGATTGTTGACTATATCATGAAATATAATGCTTAATATTACTATTATTGTAGCCACAATGCACAATTTGCAAATTTAATTAATATTTATTATTATTATTGTTATATTGTCAATGTTCATTATTATTATATTAACAAAACCACCTTAGATCAATTTATTATTATTATTATTATTATTATTATCTATGGTAAATGTTTAAGATCCATTTCAAATCAGATTAAGGTGACTTGTTTTATTATTATAAGTATATTTCTTGCATTGTAGTTTATTTTTTTTTTAAATCTATGTTTATGTAGTTATTTATTTATTTTCATTGTTAAATTAAAATAATATTTAGCATATATTTATTACAATTCATTATTTTTAATTTCAGTCTGAGTTTTAATCTTTTTTTTTCCTCCGTTTAGCCATTCAACCACTCTCACAAAGTGTCCAAGTTTTGCTATGCTGATAAGGTACAGTATGTTACACTTTAAATTGTAACATTAACTTGCAAATGTTTGAGCAGAACTTCAATGTTTACTTGTAAAATCCATTTTCTCAATATTTAAATATTATCATTAAAATGATATTGGTTTTCATTATGCTTTGTCTGGCTGTGTCTTAAGGAGCTAATAAATAAAGCCATCGAGGCCTCGGTCGCTGCTCGGAGGGAATGGGATCTAAAACCCGTCGCAGATCGAGCCCAGATCTTCTTCAAAGCTGCTGACATCATCAGTGGACCCAAAAGAGCAGAAGTTCTGGCCAAGACCATGATTGGACAGGTGTACCTTTGCACATTTCCAGCTGGTTACTACTTTAATGCTGGCCTTCCATTAAACGAATGACCCTTGCTCCGTGTCTCAGGGTAAGACTGTGATCCAGGCTGAGATTGACGCTGCTGCAGAACTCATTGACTTCTTCAGGTTCAATGCAAAACATGCGATTGAGTTGGAACAGCAGCAGCCGTTGGACAGCGATGGAAGTACTAACACCATGCTGTACCGTGGACTGGAGGTGCGTTCTCAAAATGATCAGATTGTCTGCGCAAGCCCTTATTTGGCATTACCTTGACTTGTACTTATTTTAGGGTTTCGTAGCTGCTGTGGCGCCTTTTAACTTCACAGCGATTGGTGGAAACCTGGCCGGCACCCCTGCTATCATGGTAAGATGAACAGACATACTTATTTATGTTTATATTTTAAATCAATTAATTGTAAGACAAGTTTAATTTATCATCTAACTGATAATATTTTAAACTTCTCTTTTAGATGATTTAAAATTGTTTGAATTTTAAAGCTGCAGTCCGTGACTTTTGATGCTTTTGTGTAAGAACATTGTAGCCGGAACTACTTCTCTCTGTTTATGTCTATGATGAATCACGCAGGTACTGGGCTACTCCGCAGTGGTACCTACCTGATCCAGTCTAAATAGTCCAAATATAAACAGAGATTCAGGACAAGCCAAAAAAACGGTTTGGAAAATGGACTCATGGTGTACTCTAGAGCCCGATATTAGGCATTTTCCAAACTATCGGTATCGGCATTTATAATGGCCAATAAATGAATATTTAAAAAATCAAATAAAAATGGACGAAACACCCTTCAACCATGTTATGAGTGTTGGTGTTGTATAGTGTGTCCACCAAATGGTTTGATGTAGCTTGGTGGAAAGAATTTAAAAAGTGCAGGTAAAGGGATAAGCAAGCTGACATTGTAATTATAAGGTAGCTTATAACCCAGCTAACAATTTATGGTTCCCAGAACGTTCTGAAGGTTAGTTTTTGGTTCCCATGGAAAGTTTGCTTAACGTTCTGGGAACGTTTTTGGTTACACCTAACGTTCCCTAATAAACAGTATAAATAATGTCGTTTGTCTCCAGTCCTATTCAAAGTTATATTTCTGAAGCTTACCAAGTCTTTTAAAACTGTCAACTTTGATTTGGTTGTTGTTGTTTTTGTTTTTGTTCAAAGGACTTTACGTTTCATATCTTAAGTTTGTATTTTTATAAATTTTATTTATCAGAACTTATAATAATAATAAGAATAATCGAACTTATAATAATATATTTTGATGTTCCTCTGTTCTGTTATGCTTCTTTTTAAAATGCATTATCATATTATGTTAGTTAAATCTAACTACATATAACTAGGGAAATCTGTTAATGTTTTGTTGCATGTTTCTGAAATGTAAAAAAAAAAAAAATATATATATATATATATATATATCGGAATATCGGATTTTAAAATCAACAAATATTTGTATCGGTATCGGCCGGGCTCTAGTGTACTCGCTGATTATATACATTTTGTACGTTTTGAACACCTAAAAAGTTAAAGACTGCAGCTTTAAAGAAATAGTTCACCCAAAAATGAAAATGTACCAGGCCGTCAGATGTAGTCGAGTTTGTTTCTTCTCAGGAAGAGATTTGAAGAAATGTGGCTTTGCATCACTTGCTCTCTAGTAGGTCCTCTGCAGTAAATGGGTGCCGTCAGAAAGAGGGTTCAAACTGCTGATAAAAACATCATAATCAACACCAATCCAGTTCATAAATTAACTTCTTGTGAAGAGAAAAGCTACATGTTTGTAATCCATCTTGAGTGTGTTATTATGGATTATAGAAGTTTAAGGTTAAAATGTCTTAATGTAACTAATAGGTTTTCACATAGGGATTACTCATCAAATGCTCATTTTTGGGTGAATTATTGCTTTAATTCGTTAAAATGTGACAGGCAGTGCCATTTGAGTTTTTTAGGTTTATGATTGTGTCATGTTATGCATTCAGGGTAATGTGGTGTTGTGGAAACCCAGTGACACAGCCATGTCTGCCAGCTATGCCGTCTATAAGATCCTGAGAGAGTCTGGATTGCCACCCAATATCATTCAGTTTGTCCCAGCCGATGGTCCAGTGTTTGGAGACAGCGTCATTTCCTCCGAGCACCTGGCTGGCATTAACTTCACCGGCAGTGTGCCGTACGTCTCTTTCTATGCTTATAAACACGCACAGTATTTAATGTGACTTTAGTACAGTGACCAATTCTTACTATTAACTAGTTGCTTTTTAGAATTATTATTATTAGCATATCGGTTGTTTATTAGTACTTATAAAGCACATATTCTGGATGAGCTTATTCTACATCCCTTATCCTACTACCCTGCTAACTACTTTAAATGCTACCTTACTAACTATTAATAAGCAGCAAATGAATAGTTTATTAAGGCAAAAGCCATAGTTAACGGTTTGTCAATAAAGAGAACTGGACTTTAAAATAAAGCATGACCCTGTTATCTTTAGTATAACCTTCTGTCTGAGTTAAAGTTTGTCCGACTCAGTGCAAAGTGAAAATGTAACCTCTCAGAGGATTTTAGGTAACATTTTAACCAACACTAAAGTTCAAATGTTTGGAAGTTTTTGGTAACACTTTATTTGAACTAGATCCTTATTAGCATGCATATTACTAGAATATAGCCACTTAATAGTAATAATTAAGGACATATTAAAGCTTTATTCTACATCCCTAATCCTACACAATAACAGTGTTATAGTTTCCAGTAACGAGTGTTTCCCCTGTTGCAGCGTTACTATCATTTATTATTGGCTCTGTTCATCTTAATGCATGTTATAAAGCTAAATTAGCATAATATCACATTATGATGCTATAACAAAATATTATGGCAATTCTGTTCCCAAGGTGTCCATAGAGAGTTTTACAGTAATATATTACATTTAATAGGTATTTCTCACATTGTCCCACAGAAACATTAAAATTAGTGCACATACTATTTTTTTCTATTAAGTGTCCTTTTCGTTTAACATGTTTATATTGGGGTTATTTGACATATTTGCATAGTTACTTTCTATGCTAATTAGTTACTTTTATAATGATGTAATTATTTGTAAGAAGTAACTATTACTTTTTTAAAGTAACGTGCCCAGCACTGTACCTTACTAATTATTAACAAGCAGCAAATAAGAAGTTTATTGAAAGAAAAGTTGTAGTGAATAGTCAGTAAGTGTTCCATATTCTAAAGTGTTGCCAGTTCTGCTCACCAAGGCTGTTTATTTTAAAGCGAATAATATTGTGAAAATAACTGTTTTCTATTTGAATATATGTTAAAATGTAATTAATCCAAAGCACCTTTAGTCCAGATCCTGCTAATATGTTGATTTGACCCGCAACAAACATATATTATTATTATAATCTGTGTGTTTCTGTTTATTTTTGTCATATCTTTGATATATCTTTTTCAGGACTTTTAAACGATTATGGAAGCAGGTCGCCCAGAATCTGGACATCTACAGGAATTTCCCTCGTGTTGCTGGAGGTTTGTGTTAGAATTTAGAATTTAGAATGATAATAATGTTTGACTGAAAATATTCTTGTCTCTCTTGTGTGTCTTAGAATGCGGTGGCAAGAACTTCCACTTTGTGCACAAGTCTGCAGACGTTCACAGTGTGGTGAATGGCACCATCCGCTCAGCGTTCGAGTACGGAGGACAGAAGTGTTCAGCCTGTTCGCGGATGTACGTACCAGACTCTCTGTGGCCTCAGATGAAACAGGAACTCCTGAATGTGCACAAACAAATCAAAGTGGGAGACGTAAGTGGAAGAGTTTGCAATTGCAAAAGTATTCTTCAGACACAAGCAGTGGTGGACAGTAACAGTATCTGAATTTTGACTTTTGGTAACATTTCATTTTACAGTTCCATATATTATTAGCATGCATATCACTAGGATATTAGTCATTTATTAGAGCTAATTAAGCACATATTAATGCCTTATTCTACATCCCTAATCCTACACAATACCCAAACTTAACAACTACCCCCTAACTATTAATAAGCAGCAAATGACTAATTTATTGAGGAAAAAGTCCTGGTTAATCGTTAACAAGTGTTGCCTGACTTTTTTTCTGTTTCACTTCACAGCCAGTTGAAGATTTCAGCACTTTCTTCTCAGCAGTTATTGATGATAAGGTACAAACCAACAACCTATTAATCCAATAACAAAGAAAGTAAAAGTAGTATGTTTTTGATTTACTTCTTGCTGAGGTAAACACTCTTAATGTCTTTCTCAAGTCCTTCTCCAGGAACAAGGGATGGCTGGAACATGCCAAAACTTCTCCACATCTGAAAATCATCGCTGGAGGAAGCTGTGATAATACAAAAGGATATTTCGTTGAACCCACCATCATCGAAACCACCGACCCGCAAGAGAAAATCATGAACGAGGTATACAAATCGTTGTTTTGCACAACGGCTGACAGGTTTATTTGTTCTTAGGTACACACGCTTAGAGAGGCTCAGAATCAGTGATTGTTAAATATCTCGTATATATTCTTTGCTTTTTTAGGAGATCTTCGGGCCTATCCTGACAGTTTACGTTTACCCTGAAAATGACTACAAGGAGGTCCTGCACTTAATAGACAACACTTCTCCCTATGCCCTGACAGGGGCCATCTTTTCCCAGGATAAGTGAGTGCAGCACCATTTCATCATGTTCACTATCAGCTGCTGGGTTAGATTAAGTTAGTGTGTAGTGAAATCCATTCAACAACACAGATCAGCACATTCCCAGCTTTAAAAAAATATTTTGGATGTCCAGACACTAATATCTTGGTACTAGACTTATAACATACATTTCTAATGTGGTTGCTTGTTTCAGGACTGTTATTGATGAAGCAGGAAAAACTCTGAGAAATGCTGCTGGAAATTATTACGTCAACGATAAATCGACAGGATCCATTGTGGCCCAGCAGCCATTTGGTGGCACCAGAGCATCAGGTAAAATGATAACCATCAAACCAACCAGAAGAATGACCCATATTCAATACACAGTCTTTGACATAATCTACAGTCAAAATAACTGATTTCTGGGTCACCAATAAATATTGAAATACAACTTTTAAATGTTTGGCCAAAAGAAACCAAACATCATTCACATAGAAAAGTAATTTTAGCTTAATAAACAGGTTTTTGCTGAATAAAAGTGGTTTGATTAAAAAAAATATGCTATTTAAATAAAGTGCAAGTAAAGATGTAACATAAATATATGCTCAAACATATACTTTACTTGACTTTTTATTTTTTAATCAAAGGTTAAAAAATGTAATATTACAAGTTAAATTGGAGTTTTAACAGGAAACATAAAATTGACTTAAAAATGTATTTAAAAATGTTCAAAACAGAAGAGCACATGAAGTTTAGTTAATCTAAAATTGTTAAAAACACAAAATATATAAAATATCTTAAATGTTCATTTATTCTTCTAAATATATATATATATATATTTGTTTGTGTGTGTAATATTCTTCAAATATATTCTTAAAAACATTTTATATATTCTTAGAAACATATTTAAGTTGTTTTGTTTAACGAAAAAATGTAAAAAAATATATATATATATATGCATTGCAATGGGAAAAAAGTCAAAACTTTAATTTTATTGGAAAATTGTTGTAAATATTTTTTACATTCTTAACTGAAAAATATTTTGAATAAATTAATCATTTAAAAAAGTAATTAATTTAAAAGATGAAATATATGCGCAAGTCAAAATCGGTGAATTTAAAAACAAGTATATTTCAAGCCTGCAGAATTAATTTTGTCCTTATTTTTCCAGGCACCAACGACAAGCCCGGCGGCCCACACTATGTCCTCCGATGGACGTCCCCGCAGGTCGTCAAGCAAACACATGTACCTCTTACAGAATGGAAATATCCCTACATGGGCTAAGGGATCATGAACCAGATGCTTTCCTTCCCTAAATCCCTCCACTGAGACTCATAAAGCAATCAGTCCCCTTCTCAATTGTCCTGAAAAAACGCGTCCGCTAGAAAGCTGCCCTCTGCTGGTGAAGCCTTCAACAACCAGCAGTGACGGCTCCAGCTAGTGTGAATGTACTCAAAGAACTGCACATCTTTGCAGATTTCTGTTGCCTCTGGGCTGTCCGTCCAGCCTTCCGATGTCACTGGATCAGTAATACGAGGAAGAGTTCGAATAAATGCACTGAAAAGTTTCCACTTTAATCTGTTATCATGTTCTCTGTGAGCTTTTTTTTGTCTTTCAGCATATCAAGATGTCACATAAGTGGAAGGAAGCATCCATATCAATGCTTCTGTTACATTTATACTTATTTTAATTGTTAGAATTACATGTGACATTCTAATTTAAATCTGTAGCATTCTAATAGAATTTAAAGACAAGTGTGAAGGCAAACATTTTGAAGGTTGGCAGTGCAATCTAACTACTTACTGTGCCTCAATAAAGACTTAATGTGGATGATGGATTTATTTATGTTGGAATTAAGGAAATGTCTATTTCTGTGTGTAAATGAAGACTACTCAACTATTCCTTTACGTGCTGAAAATACCGATCCCTACGCTGTGTGTGCGTCTGCTGTGCTTTATTTGTGTTTGAATCAAGCAGAGCGTTTTATTTGTACTGAGTCACCTCTGGATCCTGATTCCCACAGTAACACATTTTGTGGGCTCTTATATGACTGACATCAAAGCGGCACAAAGGCACACTTCAGACAGACACTTTATGGCCATACGGCCGTGAAGGCACACTTCTTAACACACAATAAATCCAAGAGGACGATGTGAGGGCCTGAGAACCCATCCTCTGTCCTCTCTCATGCAGCCAGTTCCTCTGTCCTCAATCATGAGAAAACCCAAGTGTGAATAGTTCTGTTGCAGTAGACAAAGAAGTGTGCTGCTCGTAGAATCTAAAAAATGCAGGACTCCTTAGAATCAAAATCAGTTGGCATTGGAATGCTTTATTTTTAAAATATTACTTTTTATGCATGCGAATGATATCCTTATTGTATATTAATTTAGCAGAAAACATTTCAGCATGATTCAATAAACCATATATTATAGGTATAAATATAGTAGTACAGGTATAACCAGCAAACTATTACATTTGGTGCATTTAATAGAAATTGTAATTAATATTTTATCTTTGGTTCTATATATTAAATATTTGGTTAAAGAAATCTAGATCCAGTTAAAAATAAAACAAAGCATCAAAAGTGCTCTTTCAATTAGGCTTAATTTATAGGTTTGTCAAGTAATGATATTATTTCAAAAAACACAATATTAAATAAAAATCTTGAGCAGAAATGGGTTTCATTTTAGTTTATTTTTCTCTTGAACTCAACATTCAAGAGACATTTGACATATTCCATCAATATGACAGAGGTAACACCTCTAAAAAAGGTTACAAATCTCATCAAAGAGATTATTTTCACCAGAAACATGTGGTGAAGCAGTACTCGTCTTTTACAATATGCAAACTAAAAGTTAATCTCCACACAAGTGAAGTAAAGCAATAAATGTGTGCTCTCGGACTCAGGCATGGGGTAGACTGGTACATTCTCTGCGTCATGACAGCTGCTGTCTACATCGACATTTTATAAAAATGATGTGTCAGTTTGAGAAAAAGTCCGTTCTCTGTTTAAGTCTTCATAAGGATGCTGTGAAGATCACCAGGGTCTCCAAAGCGCCTGCGCACCGGTGCTCTTTGACGCGATCTGACAGCTGTCTTGCGCGCTTACTTTGGCTCCGTCAAAGTGTCCCATTAAAACAGGCTTGCTGATCTGTTGCTGGTTGTGAACCGACAGGAATCGCGCCGTCTCTTCTATACACCTGGAGAACCCGTCGGCGTAGCTCTGCGCGTGCGCGTCCGCGCTCGGAGACGATTCCCGCGGCCATGTGCTGTTCTTCAGGTAAATGACAGTCATTTCCAGGACGTCAGCCTTCTCTAGTTTAGAGCAGGGCTGGTTGGCTTTTATCTCAGCTTTCAGCAGAACTTTTAGCTGTTCGATGCATCTGTTAATACGATCTCTGCGCATCTTCTCCACCACTGGTTTCCTCATCTGGAAAAAATAAAGTTTGGTTAGAATGCGGATCGTAAGTAAACACTCGAGTAGAGATGGATAGAAATTAACGGAGGTCTGAAATAGGTAAATACTTACTTTGGTTTGATCTTTTCCGGTCTGGATGAGTTTGCAAACAGTAGGTGCCATTATTTCTGCAGTTTGTGTGCTGTCACTTGATCTCTGTGTTTCTTCTTGCCCTAAAGCGTCCCCTTATATGTGCCCTGAGCCTGCGCGTTTTCTCTTTCCCACACTTTTGACCCAATCAGAACGCGGCTGGCGGGTCAATAGGGAAAGTTTAAATTAGCCTGATCCTCCTTTGCTGGGAAACAATAGAGGTGCGCGCTCAAACAGCTGGAGCGCGTGTGTGCACGCACGCTGTAAAAGGGAAGCGTGAAATCGCGGGAGTGCACGAGCCTTTGACAGCGTGCGTGGCTGTTCCGGCGGGAAAGTTGAGGATCAATGAAGTGAATGGAGATTATAAGAACTTTCAAACGCTTCCCGCTCAAAATCTCTTTCAGAAGAGATTCTGAACAATTATTTGAAAGGCTTACAATGACTAGATGTTTAGCCCTTAATTAACACACACATAGTAAATGTATGTGTGTGTGTGGTGCATATATATATATATATATATATATATATATATATATATATATATATACACAAACAAAAATATATAA
>JAUCMS010000012.1:3897885-3909380 GCA_032357445.1 Enteromius radiatus | reverse complement strand
TATTGTGAAGTGAGATGAATAAAGAGTGCGTTGTTGTGGGGGGTTAATGAAGGTGTGAATCTCTCGCTCGTTAACACCGAGAGTGCAGCTAAAAGTTGCTGAGCAGGTTTTGCCAAAGTGTTTTAGGACAAATGTCCCCATTGATTTGGCTTTTGTAATTTTTGGCATACAGAGTATGAATTAATAAATAGTATGATACGCAATATAATTTCTAGTTACTACTGTACTGTATATCATTGTTCATTCAGTCACTATATTCAGCTAATTATTTATTATTAATTCCAAGATTAATTATTATTATTAATAATATTATTATTGTTATTGTTATTTGTTATTTTCTATGAATTTTCTAGGAATTAGAATAGATTGTACATCTTTATACACATAAGTATTTATCAAATAATATTTTGATGTGGGAGTTAACCAAAAGATCTGCAGAAAATGGTCTAAAGCAGTCCAACCCACCTAAACATTTCGGGATATAGTTACGTCCCAACTCTGATCATTAAGGTGAATAAGGAGGATGATATTCAGGATTTAAAATGAACAACTCCAGGAGCTCACAGTAAAGTGTGTGCTTAGTTATAGAATATTTTAGTCTATAATATTATTTTAATGTAATATTTTAACAATTTTAAAGCAAATTCATCATGAAAAGTAATCTGTTTCTTTGTCATTATGGGGTACAGTGTGTGTAAACATGGGCAAGATGTATTGTCAAAAACAAAGAAAAATAAATGAAATTTTTCTCCTAATACTGTTTAAAATGATATTTAAATTATGTGAACATTATGTCTGCCTTGTATCTGTACTATATTAGCCACCACTACACATTAGAAGAAAAAAAAAAATATTGGTCCACCAGTATTTATTGGGGAGTGATTATATGCACAGACTCACAGGGGACTCATTCTTTTTTCCTTCCTTGGCTCTGCTGTCTTCCAGTTTCTGCAACAAACATGAGAAAAGAATCAAGAAGTGCCAAGGCAAATAAATAATTTTCAGTTACATTCTAGAAATATTAACTTAATGAGACACAAGATAAGACAAAAAAGTAACAAACCATGGATATTTCTTTTTAAATTTTGTCCCTTTTTAAAATAAACTGAGATTTTTTTTAAATAACACAACTATTTATTTAAATGTTATATTGCATATATTATAAATGTGTTGTTCTATTTCAACTATATCAACATGTTACCATTGTCAGAACAGCTTTGCTGTCACCCTAGATCACAGCAGGGCAACCAGGGTAAGCAGCTTATATGCTTGTTACAGCTCTTCAGATCACACTCACATTTGCGATGTGTACTGGAGCTATGGCCAGGACTGGAAGAGACACCCTAAAAAGCATGGTTGGATAATTGACAATCAGCTGAGGAAAGCCTTTCATGCCTCTGCCTTGTCAGCAAGACAACTCCCTCCTTGGATTATTTAGAAGGTCTGCTGCAGGATTTGTTCTCCAATTCGTCAGATAAGGAAAACACCCCAGAGACATTGCAAGTGAATGATATGCTGATCCAAGGAACAAGTGCGCATGCTCAAGGCTCTTTGGAGGGTAGGTCTTTGGACCCCTGCAGAAGCAGTCTTGGAGCCAGAGTATGTGAGCATAGTGGAGCGGCAACAATTTCCCCTCTGTGCTCCGAGCATGTAATAATCACTCTGCTCCGCTGATCAGAAACGGTGCTCCACCTTTATTCCGTGGCTAAAATATTTCAGTATGTTTGAAACAGTTCTGTTCATAATCCATATTAAAAGAATCAAATAGCAACTGGTTCACAACAGTGGTTCCTCTTCAGGAACTCGAGCTGTGTCGAGATGACGCTTTGGGAACGCCCCCAACGTGACGGCTCTGAAATGTGTGTAGAAACATGGCGGGTGACGTCACTGGCCAGGAAGTATAAAAGCACATGGATACTGCCGGCAAACTAGCTTCATGTCATTTCAGCGAAGCGCTCTGTATGTGTGTATTGAAATAGTCTAAAAACGTCTCTGTGTGATTGCAAAAGTGAAAGTGGTGAACAAAAAGAGTGAAAGCATGTCTAAATCTAAAGAAAAGACTAAAAGGGGTGAGAGCAAACAATACAAGCGGTGTGTTCCTCCGTGCAAACGGTACAACTTGCCAGGGGACACACACGCTTTGTGTGGTTTTTTTTGTCTGGGGGCGAGGCACACTGATGCAGCTCTCCAAGGCAATAAGGAGGGCTGTGGGGATTGTGAGAAAATGCCGTTAAGCGTGCTTCACTTCCGGAGGGCTCTCTTTGACGATGAGGGAGCCTTCATAAGCGGCCCTCGTGGTGCTGGTCCCGCTCGCACCGAGGCGGAGCGGCGCTGGCATTCATGGGGATCGCAGCTCGACCTCGATGAGCTAGGTGAAGGATCTGAGACGGGCAAGTCCCTATCTCAGTCCTCTGCCACGGGGTCGGGAGCCAGTCTAGCGGCGGCAGAAGCGCTTCGTGCTACTTCCCCCCCGTCAAGGTGGCGCAGCATTTCTCCTCTCTGATTCCGAGGATGAAGAGATGGAGGGTACTGCAGAAGAGACCGCGGTCTCTACCTCACCCCAGTATGAGGAGCTGTTGGAGGTGGTAACTTGTGCCGTAGCCAAATTGAACATCGATTGGCCGGCCAAGGTAAAGTCTGAACTGAAAAAGTCTAAACTCGATGAAAGATTTTTAAAGTCAAAACCACCACCTCCAAGATGGAGCCTTCCCTTCTTTCCCGACTTGCACACAAAGGTGTCTAAGTCGTGGAAAAGGCCGTTCTCGTCCCGTCTGTATGTCCCTGCATCCGCATGCTACAGCACCGTTGTGGGGATGGACGAGAGCGATGCCGAAGGTTGAGCGGACGCTTGCGGGCTATCTCTCGCCTGAGGCGGCATCGACCCTAAAGGCTCCGTCCCTGCCCTCCAAACCGCTGCGAACAACATCAGCGTTGGTGGGCAGGGGATACTCGGCAGCAGGTCAGGCTGGCGCTTGCATTCACACCATGGCAGTGCTACAAGCTTATCAGGCCGACCTGTTTAAAGAGCTGGATGAGGATCAGTCATCACTGTCAAACAGTTTCAAAAATTGTTGGGTCTGATGGCAGCAGCGTCCAATATAATACCACTTGGACTGTTGTATATGAGATCCCTGCAGTGGTGGCTCAGAAACAAAGGCATATCCCTGAGGGGAAATCCTCTTCGCATGATCAAAGCGTCACGCCGAACCGTTCGTGCCTTAGATATGTGGAGAAAGCCGTCATTTCTAAATCAGGGCCCAGTACTGGGAGCTCCAAGTCGCCGCCTAGCACTAGCGACGGACGCATGCCTGAGCACTCAAACATTTTCTCACAGACACAAGAAACCAACACGTGTTAGTACACACTGACAACACAACAGTAGTTTCTTACTTAATCCACAAGGGAGGTCTGCGTTCGCGCCTCTAGTACAAGCTGGTGCACCAGATACTAGTGTGGGTTCGGGAAAGATCACTCTCGTTGAGAGTCATCTACATTCCCGGTCATCTAAACGTGGAAGCAGACATTCTGTCGAGATAGGGGCTGAGGCCCGGGGAATGGATACTCCACCCCGAGGAGCAGATCTGGAGAAAGTACTACAAGGCAGAGGTGGATGTATACGCGACACAAGAAAATGCGCAATGTCCCCTCTGGTACTCTCTAGTTCATCCAGCTCCACTAGGGCTGGATGCCATGGTACAGACGTGGCCGAGACTTCCGCTGTACGCTTTTCCCCTGATCGCTCTGCTTCCGGGAGTCCGAAAGACCGGTTAATATTTGGGTGAGTGTTCCCTCTGATGATGCGAAGGAAGCCATTAAGACGGTTCTGTTGGCATGAATTGGTTTCCTTGAGTTTAATTGTCATGTCATTTGGTTTTATACTTGTACTCAACGATGCAAAATGACCTTGGGCAACCTTAAAACTTGTTTCATGAGTTCACACTTACATATAATTAAACTGAGTAGAGAATAAGTGCATTTGCCATGCTGTCCAGGGAGAGGGATTAGAGCTTGGTGGGACCACAAGCCTGGGGTTCCCCTCCCTGTGCAGGGAGAGCATTTTCTAAAGGTGCGGAGTCAGGGTGGCGGAGGTTGTTGTTCCACAAACAGAGAGCATTGGAGCAGGAACCCCTTGCATTTAGATGGAGTACCGTCAAAATTCTCAGGAAACGCCAGCCGCGCTAGGGCTGGCAGGTAAGCGAAGACCCTGTAAGGCTTGTACTAGCTCCTATGTTAAACTGGTTAACCGCTCCAGTTGGGCTTGGTGGGTGGCCAGATGAGATGCTTGAGAGGACAGGTCCGATGACAACTGCATTATAGCTGCTGAATCGCTATGTGGAGTAGTCTTAAGTGAAGACGGACCAAGCAAAGAGGGATCCATTTGCAGAATTATAGTCATAGAGGCTGGGTCAGTAAACAGTAAACAGAGCAATAGAGACAAAACAGGAATGTAGTCATATAAACAGGCAGAGTTGGGGCAGGTAGTGTAAGGAGGGAAAAAATTGGATCTCTTCTTCGGGAAGATAAGACTAAGGAGATTCTCGTGGGGCCCAAGAGCAGGCCATATAACAATAAATCGGAGCTGGAAAACAGACCCCCAGGACAGTAAACAATCACCCTCTGACCTCCACCCATTTTATGACCCCCCCCCCCTCCCTTCCCCAAAATCCTCTGTGACACACATTCACACACAGTCCTGATTGAGAACAACTAGAAAAGCTATATATGTAATATTCTGTGAATATACAGTGTTCATTGACATGTTTGGATTCAGCTGAAAGGTCTGAGTGTGATGGGTAAAATGGTTTCACAAGAGTCATTTATATGATAAAAAAGATTGAAAACGTTCACAAAACTGTCTACTGAAAAAGGGCTGTAACCTCACCCTGAAGCAATAAGACTAAGCTTCTGAACAGGTGCAGATCCGGGGGGTGCGAGAAAATCTAACAAACAAATGGTCTTTTGGGTTTTTATCACTGATAGAAGAGTAAAACAGCCCAGGAGGACTTTGCATTATACGAAAAGCCTCCGCGATGTCATATCCTACATGTGGCAGCATGCCCCTCTGGCCTTCAGGTATGCTTTTGAAATTGGGTATTTTTCTAAATTGAAACTGAATTGAATTCTCATTTCTTAAACTATTTAATTGGCTTAACACAATTTCTTGAATTGTCAAATTGAATTATGTGCATTCTTTTAAATTGAATTGAAATGAATGTACATTGTTTGGTTATGTAATTGGCTAATATAATTCTACCTGACGAATAAAATATTTCTTGATTAATTTTTAGACTGTTGAAATTGTTATTTGTTGTAGGTTGTGATATCTCTTTCGCGTGCATAAAACCAAGACCAGGATAATGACAAACATGGGCGCAGTGACGTAGAGCATTTGGCATGCTTCATCTGAAGACTCTTTGATTTCTGCTTATCACTGGAAATCGACAAGTTGGACAGGCAAGGACTATGTACCCTATGTTTTTGCAGACAGCAAGCATTTGGCGGCTAGCAAAAATTTATTAGTCCACCCCCAACCTCTGAACGGTTTATCAGACTCTGATGTCGATTGGATCCTAATGACAGAATAACGGAATGTATGGCATATTTAAAAGAATCAAGTTTCTAAATTAAGATGACCAAATTCAAGATCTAAATTTAATAATTGTAATTATAATCTCAAAAAACATACAAATTGGAGTCAGATTTAAAACGGGGTAAACCCTAAAAGTAAAATTAAACCCTAAGTTAGAAATTCCCCAGGAGCATTTTCTCTTAGAGCCAGAAGGTGAGACACCTATACAAGCTAAAAAACCCGGAACCTTACAGTAGCAAGATTCACAGTCCCATAAGAGTAAGTAAAGATCAGGCCGGTGATGAGTTTTATCTGTGAAAATTATCTGTGCTTGCTCCTACCGAAATTTGTTTATAAAACATCACATAAGAGAAAATTTTTGCACATCTTTTTTCAGTATGAATATGTAGGAATGACATAATTGTTTTATTCTTACATGATCAGAGATGTCTTTGACAGGAGCCTCAGAGCCATTAGAATGCAGTTCCATTTTTAATGCTCCTTTTCTCAACATCTGGGCTGTATTCACTGCACTAGGGTCTTTCTTGGCAACCAGGGGCTGATGAATAAAAAAATAAAAAAATAGTCACATTAGTATGTTGGGTATACAATATGTCTGCTGAGTACTTACAAATAGTAATATCACTTAATCCAAAGGGTACTACCACAAAATTACAAATATACAATTACAAAAAAAATATTACAAATAATAATATTAAGTGAAATCTGTTTTATTTTTTTTCTTTAAGTGAAATTAAACAATAAAATATATAACATTTCAGATGATGCAAAGAAAAAAAAAAAAAAAAAAAGTACTTAGCATCCAGCATATTTTTATTTTACAGTTAAACAGAGGAGGTCCAATACAAAATGTTAGTTCCCATAGCATTTCGAGTTCCTGAAAAGGAACTGCTTAGTTTCACCTTAAGCAACAGTTATGTGTGTTCATACAGAATATACGGGGACCTCATTATTTACACAAATCATGAGGAAATCAAATCACAAACGGATGCACAAAATGAACTAAGTACAGTAAAAATATCTGAGTTTGCAGGGCTCAAAATGAACTGGGTGTGAAAACACCCTTATACTCCAAGGGGCCTTAAATTAAACTGCAAATGCTTGCAGTAGATTTACTATTGCTTTTGCAATCTTCACTTGAGAAAATCTTCTCTAATACAATTCTATGATTAAATCATTGTGGATCACTTTTTGATTTAGGAATTTCCAATCAATAAAATAATAATGAGCATGATATATAAAAATAATTAAAAGTAAAAAAATTAAATATGTTATCAAAATACAAATTATATCCAATGAGAGAAAAAAGGCACAAAACAATTAGCAAAATGATAATCCAGTTAAAATTATGTAATAAATGTCACAATTCTGTAGATTTCTTTCTCTCTCGACCTGTTTATGGAATACAAACTCGCCCTTACAGGTTCTATATCTTGGTGACCACAATCTTCAAGGAGATATTCTCTTCCAGGTGATACATCTTGCAAATCCATGTGACAGGTGGAGTGAGAACTGGGAATGTTGTTAAAACTCTCCCTGCCAAGCTCCATTTTGTCCTTCTCAACCAGCTCAGTCATGCCTCTAGAAAATTCCTCCACATCACTGTGTAAGTCCATAGTCATAGTGAAATCCACATCAGCTTCCATGCTTGAAGTGGAGCTGACAGTCATACTTGAACATTTCCTCTCGATATCCAGGTAGGTGTCCTTTAAGCCAGCCAACTCACAATTATAATCTTCCAGGCAAAAGTGAGATTGCTGCTGTTGAGGAAAGAAAAGGGGTAGTGTTTTTCTACATCACATGTTAAAACAAACCATAATGATGGATATATGGAGAAATCATGGGTCTGATTTTGAACAGTTGATCATGCTTGAAGTCAAGAGACCATACAGTATATGTTGATGCACTCTGCTCTCACGACAGGTAAATATTGTCATATGGTTTGCAGTAGGCATGTGACAGTTTCAATTTTTTATATTGCGATAATTGCTGAATACTTTGTCACAATGACACAATAAGTACTGTATTACCACAGAACTTAAATACACTGCTTAAAACAGGTTACTAAAAAAAAATATAAAAATAACCATAAGCATTTAATTACAATAAAACAATACACAATAAAATTTAGGATATAATGTAAACAAATTCACCATTTCAAATAAAAATCTGAATATATTTTTGCAAACATTTACATGTGTTTAAGTGTTTTAACTTCCTGTCTTTTGCAAGACAAGCTATGTCAGAAAAACAGAAAATGGTAATGATGCTGTTCCATAAGTGCCACCTACTGTCAGACAGCAATTTTTGTAAAAAAACAAAACAAAAAAAAACTAATGAGCAAAATTAAACAAGTGGGATAATAAAGCACTTAGAATTATGATATTTAACTTCCCATGATAACAACTGATTGCATGTTCGTTACAGCAAAATAAGCTACCATATTGCCAAATATTGGCACATGTCTAACTTGTAGAAAAAAATGAATTAATTGACCAAATTCGCATGCATGATTTTGAATAGGGGAGATCTTTTTAAAGGTTACACAAAAACAACTACTGTCAGAAGTCATTTTAATTTTCTAATTTTCTAATCATCCTGAACACTGCAAGTACACTAAACTGTCACTTGGAACACCTAAAAAGTATTCAAAAGCATGTTTTAATATTGTTATTTTTTTTTTTTTGTTAAAAGAGCCAGAGTAGAAAATTAAGGCATTTCAAAAAACAAGTAAGATCATGCAAACAGTGCGGAATGAGACACCTTAACATCATTTTGTAGGTCTTCAAGAGTAGAAGCAGTGGGCAGAGGCTCCTGCAAAGGAAAAGCAGAAAAAGAAAGAAGAGAAGCAGGCTAAAGTTAGCTGTGTTATTAAAGAAATACACCAAGAAAGAAAGGCATACATTGCAACCTAAACACACACACACACACACACACACTCACACACACACATTTATCTATAAAATTGACTATAAAAAGTGTCAATAAAATTATTTAGCTCTTAAAATGTGATTCCCCTTTAAGGGAACTCCACACTGCATCCTCTTGGGACATGTCTGAAGTGGTATCTGTGAAAATCCCTTTGGTCCATGCAGCTTATGAAGTCATTAGTGGGGCACCTGGAAGTAGAGGATGCTGGTAATGCATGTCATAAGCTTTTTGTCTTCAGGAGCTTTCTGTTTATTTAGCACATGTGACACATGGATAGGAGTTCATCTGAGCACTTTAGGAAGTGTGTCCTAAAACACAGTTCTACGTTTTTGACACCCAAAGACTTGCATGACTTATTAGTTATCTGTTTTGGAGAGGAGTATGCGTGTTTAGTGCTCGAGGGCACTGAATGCGTTCATTGTGGGACATTGAAAAATGATAACATGTCTTTATTCTCCAGGGATACATAACAGACATCTGCACCTTGCAGCTCTGGCATGCACCAAGGCAGGGCATGGTTGGTATTTTGTTCCCCAAAGTGTCCCCTATGGGAAAAGTGTGGAATTGTCACAAAGGGTAACATTTTGACGTAACTGAACGTAACTGTGCTTCCCCGATAGACTACAAGGCTGTGTCATTTGTCCTTCAGACAAAGACAAAGAAGTTGACTACATGCATTAACGGCATCCTCTTGTACATGCTGAGTTCATTCCCCAAAGTCATCCCTAGGTAGTGCAGTGTTTCATTCCCTCTCAGGGAACCATGATTACATGCATAACCCGAGAGGTTATTGACTTGTTTTAGATTACTCATAAGTTAGATTTAAAATGTTCTACTTCATGTGTCACACACAGCGCTACTCACACATTGAATCTGATATATATATATTTGCACCAGCAAGGCAATAAGTAACAAATTAAATAATTTAATTATTATTACATTTTTATTATTGTGATTTTAAATTTATTGGGTGAGCAATTACAATGAGCATAATGGTACTGGTCATAATTATTTGGTTTTGGAACAGTTTTGGGACATAACCAGTACAAAAAAGGAAAACAACAGCAATGCTTATAATAACAGAACATCAGTACCACATTCAAACAACACTGACAGGATTACGGGTAATTTCCAATGCAAAATAGAATATTTTAGTGTACCCATCATCAAGGGATTTCCATAATTTTTGATGTTTTAATGCACATCACAAGTTATAAGTTTTGTATTTTCTGCATAAGAGTGCCCTCCTGCTTTCAGTAAGAATTAAAGTATGAACACAGCATGAACATTCGTTAATGTTCACATCTGTAACCTTGAGGCATTCCCCTTCAGTAACTTGAGCTGCGTTGAATGCTTTGGGAAAGAGATTGCTCATGCTGCCATACTTTCAAATCCTAATATGGAAGAGCACAGCTAAGACCAAAGATACGCCAGCAGTGGCATGCATATTAAGGTCATAAAATCTCACAAATGTTAAAAGTCCTGCAAAGAGGCATTTGACAGGAAGGCCTGAAGGCTGCTACGCTTCAGGAAGAGTGAGCTTTGACCCCCTAGGGAATGGGGAGATTAGAGGACTCAAAGCTAAAGATCGTATCCCAATCTATCACTTAACTTCTCCTGGCTGGAGGCCTCTGATCACCATGGAGGAAACATTTAACTAGTGGATCTCTCCTGAAAGACCAACCACAGAGAGGGCCATGGTAAGCAACTGCGAGGCCTACAGACAAAGCCTCTGCCAAGTCTATTTCCAGCTGATCTCCACCACCTCAGGGTGGAGCCTCCATCCCTCAGGGGCTCTGACGAGCAGAGGTCTCAAAAACTCTCTGTAGCAAGACTCTTCTTCCTTACAAAACCCGCAGAAATGGCCAAGCTTTTGAGTGTAAAGTATCACATTGGACGCAGCTGCCATCAGACCAAGCAATTCTTGAAACTGCTTGACAGTGAGTGAGCAGCCTTCTTTGACTCTCCAGGATTGATTTGATCTCACGGCAGGCTTCCATGCTCACTGCTCACCAGCAGCAATTGGAGAAACTTACCACGATGACAGAGAATCTCGTTCGTTCCATGCAGGCCCTCACCACGACCGTATCGCAACCCGTTCCTTGTCCAGAACTGGCCACTGATGGCAAGGAGGCAGAGGACGAGCTTCTCAATCTTCATCACGTACCGGCCAAAAATGGCCGACGCCCTTTCCCACCAGTTTTACCACGTAGCCCAAGAACAACAAGTGGCACCCATTGTTCCTCCATCCATCATCCTGGCCCCGGTGCAATGGGACATCATGGCTGAAATTTCTGAGGCCCAAGTCAATTATCCCTCACCTCCTGAATGTCTACCTGACTGCACCTACGTCCCAGAAACACTTCATATTCGCTTGCTGCACCTGATCCATGACCGATTCTCAAGGACAATTGCTATAAATATCCAGACACAGCAGACACAACTAAAAACAAAACACCATTACAATTGCTAATGAAATCTTAAAATTATCAGATGCTCACTACTTTAAAAAAAGTAATTAGTTATAGTCACAAATAGTAACTCAGTTAGTAACTGAGTTACAGCCTTATAAAAGTAACTAATTACCAGGGTGACTATTGCATTATTAAAAAAATAAATAAAATGGCAAACTTGGATGCTCCCAATAATAAATGTAAAATTAATGAAACTAACTGGTGGTGGTGCTTGTTTATCATTTAATGTTTCTATAAAATAATTATACTACTAATAACAATATAAAATGCACTAAATATTAATGAGCTGCAGGGTTCATAAATATTAATCATGTACTATGTGTTCGCTCAAACCGATTTGCTGAAATCAAAACCGGGACAATAAAAGGTGAGCATCAGCCAATAAGATTGTCAATAGTGCATTAGTCCCGCCCACTACCAGAGAAACGTCTCAAGGTTATAAATATAACCTCAGTTCCTTGAAGGAACGAGACGCTGCGTCACGAGACGCTATGGGAACG
>JAUCMS010000012.1:3829577-3839613 GCA_032357445.1 Enteromius radiatus | reverse complement strand
AAAGGGTGTTCGAAATCAATTGTCTTGGAAGATATCTCCGGGGGCGAAGTCATGTCTTGTGAGGCAGCTGTCTATTATGACAGCAAGGCAACAAGTCGCTACCTTCGGTTTGGAACGCACCCTTTGTCTGCACTGTGATGTGCATCTCAAGTTTAGTTGACAATACACAACCCTATAAACAGTTCTTACCCACGTCTCATAGCATGAAGAACCCGACTGCTGCCGCTCTGTGCTGGCAGATGGATCTGCTTGCAGATGTTCCTTCTCTCCTGAATTAACTGTAACACCTGGTTTAACATAAAAAAAGACACACAGTTAGATTAAATACAATCAAAAAGTACTATCAAAAAACTCAAAACCCACTAAGAAACAAATATCAACATTATATAGTGAAGTGAACAATGCAGTAAATTTATTCAAGCACCCAAATCATAAAGAAGAACAGGGCAAAAAGGATAAGTTTCAAAATTACTTGTCATGGCCTAGCACTACAATGTTACTGTATTTCTCAAAAACAACCACTTCTTCGCATTTTAGGCTCTAATTTACAGGTACTATTTGAACATTTAAAAATTTTAACCGAACAAAACATATTGAGGTGTATTTTAAAAACTGCTTGCTTGGAACTGTTACTCTTCACTGATGCTTACGTTAATTAAGCAGGATAATGTACAGTGTACATTTTGGGTGGTACCTTGAGGTCTGACTGGTCATAACCAGCATTTCATAGACCGCTCTGAGTGGGCCGTGGAGTTAACGGCCAAAGAAACGACATGAACATTTTTTGATGAGAGACTTTTATTTTAAAAGACATGCATGAAAGCTGTTGACACCTCTGTCAGATATAATTTAAGTGCCTAAGAAAAAACTGTCCTGATTCAGTATCTGCGGTCAGATGAGATGTTGTCAGTGTCATTATTTTATTGTTATTTTCTTAACTTTTTATAAATAAAACCAAAAGTCTCTCACCTCAGACAGACAGACTTACCTGCCCTGCCAGATGTTGATTGTCTGCTCTGCATATCAATTTACTAAAGCACAGAATCTATGAGCATGCAACGCGTGAAATAAAAGTACAATACCAATAAATCATAACTGATACTGCATTTGTAAACTAGTTTGGGACTGCTATTTAGTTAATATCTTTACCTTATAGGCAGTTTATTCAGTATTAATCATAGTCGTTAACTTTAAAAAAATGTTTTAAATAAATTTGCTTTATATATGTAAGTGGGCCGTGGCTTAATGGCCATGGAAAAACATGGGTCCCAAGGCCAAACCAGTTGAGAACCATAGCTTTCAAAGTGCACAGACATAACTTTGATAAAGAAAATACAGTCAAGTGCAAGGATATCATTGTGTAATCAGAAGTTAAGAATCACACCTATATAGTATATATACATACATGTATACATATAGTTGAAACGCTTCTAGAAAAGCAGAATGCATGTTGGAGTCCATAGCACTTACCTCATCAGGGAAGTCTTTAGGATGTGGTGATGTAAAGCGTATCCTCATTTCTGGATCAATTTGGGACACTTTGTCCAAAAGGTCTGAGAAGAGGAGGCCTCCCTGTTTTGCGCGGTACATGGTCTTGAAGCCTCGGCTGAGTTGAGTACTGCTCTCAGAACAGATGAAGCTCTGTTCAGACAAGTCTCTATAGCTATTCACATTCTGCCCAAGTAGGGTCACCTCCTTCACCCCCTACACATAAACAAACATACACACTTGACCTCACCATCATATATCATGGATGTTTATTACATCCATATTGCACAGTATTGTAAACTCAACCCTTTTACCTCTCACCTGATCTGAGAGCATGCGGACCTCCTCCAAGATGGAAGACAGGGGTCTGCTCCTTTCTCTGCCACGAGTGAAAGGCACTATACAGTAACTACACATGTTATCACAGCCACGCATGATAGACCTGGAATATCAACACAATATGTCACATTTTCATTGCTGTATGAGTTTTACAGTATTTAACTGACTTCAGTATTCAATTTTAAAATGAAAATTGAGTGTTTAATCTTGTCATTACACATTGCTGACACTATATTCTCCAATTTAAAACTGTTTCGACACTATCTGTATTGTTAAAAGAGCTATATAAATAAAGATAACTTGACTAACGTAGTTAATTTACATCAGCATCCTAATTTTCCCGATTTAAACTTAACATTTTGGTTTTTTTTAAATGCTGTATTATTTAGCAACTTTACTTTTTGTGAAATACAATAGCAATATTGTGATGTTCTACAAAAGATGGCATAAGACAGGGCATTACTCACACAAAAGCACTGTGTCCCTCTGGAGTCCGATGGACAGGCATGACATCAGCATAAGTCTCCTCTAATGATAACAACACATTACTGGCCCTCTGACCTCCATAGGCAAGAGACAGTAACCGCGGCAGATCTCTGTATGCGTCTGGCCCTGCTAGAACATCCACCAACTTCTCCTGCTCAAGTAATTTAGTCTTCAGTCTTTCTGCCATGCAACCTACAGAAGGACATAAGAAATGAGCATTAGGCCTTGGCAGGACGTTGCTGGAACCATAACTTGCCCAATCAGGGCAGGAAGTGCATTTCTGCCAACAACTATAATAATAAAAAGCAACAGGCAACATACTGGCAGGCCAAAAACATGCACTGCTGCTTTTTGTTGAGCCGTGTACATGCACATTTACACTTTGTTCTCTAGCAGAAGAAAATAAAGAGGAACCATGATAATAGTTACCTAGGACACCTATTTTTAATAAAGGTTTGTGTTTTTGACACCTCTTCTTTAAGGCAGTGAGATGTTTGAGTCGGTTCCAGATAGTTTGCTCAGCCTTTTCTCTGCCAAAGGAGAAAAACAATTAAACCCTAAATCTAAAAGCAAACTTTCTTGTTATTTAACAGAGACTTTCTTACCTTATAGAGCAAGTGACAAGCAGTACTACATCTGCCTATATCAGATAAACAATATTAAAATCATCAATGTAATTCCAGAACACTAAACCATATTCTGCTGTTCTGTTTCTATCTCAGCCCTTACAAAGATTCACCATGGTAATCAGTTTCTACAGATGTTTCAAATATGACTTTATATTGGGTAAAATTTGCTGTACCTCTGGCAGCTCATGTGTCCGTGAATATCCTGCTTTCTGAAGAATGGACCAAGCAATTTCAGTGTCACTGACATTCATCTGACAGCCGTATGTCTCAAAATACACTGAAAGACATTGTCAGCATATAATGTGACATACCTAAATACTTTACACCAAGGAGGAATTTAGTCGTCAAAATTAGTGTAATGTGACGAAATTAGAAAAGAACAGAAAAGCACCCAAAAAATGTTCACTGATAAAATACGTAATGTATTGTATGTACTGCACATAAATTATTCTTATATGCAATAGCCTAACTTTTACTACACTTGAACAAGAATAAGAATGCTTTAACTGGAAAAGTGCATATCATTTATCATCAGACACTAATAAAATATCTGTCAATCTCTAGAAAAAAGGTCCTGACCTTTCTGTGATAGAGCTGTTGTGGACTCAGGAATGTGGTACTCCTCATATTCATCACTGCAAGCAGCATAGCTCTTGTCAGAGCTCTTGATGAAGTCCTGAAAACTGGGACCACATGCCAGTTTACTCTTTAACTGCACCACTCTTGTCTTATCCGTCGAGGATGATTTAGAGCAATAATATCGGTCACATGTGTCTCCTTGAAGGCGTCGAGACAAATATTTCCTAAAATTAAATCTACAGAGTCTCATGTCTCACTCTCAACTGAACACATTTAACAGCTAAAAATAAACAAATAAACGCATCGCTGAACCATGGCATTAAAAATAAACGATTTACCCCAATGAACTTAACTTAACCAACAAATCTAGCTAAATAAAGAAAAGACCCTAGCGAGTAAAAGTAGCATATAAATGTCAAGCAGAGTTCATGTGAAAGACCACGTAAATGTGGCTCTGTGACATATTTCAAAATAAAAGCCAGGCTTGCCTCCTCCTCTTCTTCTTCATTTTATGGCGGATTGCAACCATGGCTTACCAGGAGTATACTGCCACCTACTGTGTCAGAGTGTGCAGCGTGGATTATGTCAAATGAATCTACATTACATTCTCAAAAAAAAAAAAAAAAAACCTTCAAAGAAAAATGTTTTGCATTCTTCAGATATTTCACAACAGCTTTCTGTGCATCTTTCACCCCTTCTCCTGTTGAATCCTCTCTTCCATGTACTTCCTACAATAAAACAGTATAGGTTCTGTGTTTTCTCTGATTTTACATTCCATGCATTCATCTGATTTACTTTTACAACTCAGCCTAGTTAAAACTGACTTTTCACTTCTATTCCTTCCATTCACACCCAGTGCAGTCATACATTTCTGTATAGTATAATATTTCCTTCCACTATTATCTATGTCCCATCTGTCCTGCCATTTCTTCGTCATTTCTTTCTTTTTTTTTTTTTCTTTTTTTTTTGATTATTGCCTTTACCAAATGGAAAGTTTATTAAATTGTTCAGCCTGGTTGATTATTTTGCTATTTTGTCTGCTTTCTGATTCTCTTTATATTACTCTTTTTACTACCTTTGTCTTGTCTTGTCACTGTCATTCTGTTGCACGAGCATGCATCCAGCAGAATCTCACTTTTAACTGAAGCCTCCGCAATCGAAATAAATGCTGACCAATTAGATCTTCTCTGTTAGATTTCATATGAATACTATATGAAAGGCTGCTACAGAGTCAACTCAACATACCACTCTGGTTTTACTTCTTCCACCCACTGCAACCCTAAAACAATTGACATCATCTCTGTGTATAAACTGACGATAGCCTCAGAAGCTGTAAGGCACGGTTATTGTTTTTTTTTTTAAATAATCTTGGAGCAGCTTTCATTTATTTGTTGATTTTATTTTTGCTGTCTCCAAAATATTTCATAAAATAATAAAACAAATAAAACATTCAAGCCATTTTATTTGAGAAAGGTTTTATGCAGTTTGTGGTGTTTTACATGGAGTTTTGATTACAGTGTATTTTTAAAATACAGTTTTTAGTGTGTATATATATGTGTGTGTGTGTGTGTGTGTGTGTGTATACAGTAGTGTGGAATTAATTTCCCAAAAAGTAATTAATTACAGTTAATTTATTTGTTCATTAGTTTTTAAAAATGATTCATTTTGTAATGAATTATTTCTCTGCTGGTATCTTGGGCCATTCTTTGAGATCACTAATAATCTTTGGTTTCCATGTTGCCACTGCTTTCTTCAACTCCCACCAAATAGACTGGGGCAGCCACTCAAGAACAGTGTTTTATGTTTTGTTGTTGTTGTTGTTTGATGCTAGAGAATGCACATAGTCAGTGAGTACCAGGTTATTGCTATAAGAATGAGCAATTGACACAACTCACCACATGGTGTCACTCAGAAGTCAAGTAAAGTGACATTGTCAGATAAAATCATAATAGTTGGAGACTAGAATTTTTGCATAAAGCAAATTAGGAAAACAATGCACTGGAATTAGTATTGTTTGGTAAGATAAAAATGTCACTGTAACCACAGAGTAATGATATTTCAGATGACTATGCTGCTAAGATAATATTTTATAAACTGAGGAGCAAATTGCATAATACATAAATAAATACAAGTATTTAATATTAAAAATTTTCTTCATTTCCAGCGATTATCATCAATTTGATTGCACAGATACTACTTAAACTGATTTGAGCTGGACAATGACATCTCTGAATTCAATAATGAAATGCCTTTTGCCTAGTGTTTAATCTTGTTATTTTGCAGTACTGACACTTTCTATTCTTTGATTCTGTGCTTTGACACAATCTCTATTTTTAAAAGCACTATATAGGTGACAGTCTGAAAGTGACATATAGAACATAGAGCACATAGCCAAAACAATCACATTCTTATTCAATGTAGTGGCTAAACTGACAAGAAACCAGACGTCTTCTTTTTTTAAAGCACATAGCAATAATGTAATTTATACTGAGAAAATGAAAATATTTGGAAAGAAAAATGACATTTTAAAACCAGCTGATAAAGCCTTATCCCATATATATGACATGACATTCATAGACTAAATAAATATACAGAAAAACCTAATGGATTGTGGGGCTCTCTCCACCTTCAATACCATGACTGAGGTGAGACCCTTGAGCAAGGCACCGTTCCCCCAAATGCTCCCCGGGTGCTGTAGCAATGGCTGCTCACTGCTCCAGGTGTGTGTGTGTGCGTGTGTGTGTTCACTTCTCACTGCTGTGTGTGTGCGCTTGGATGGGTTAAATGCAGAGCGCAAATTCCAAGTGTGGGTCACCATACCTGGCCACAAGTCACTTCACTTCACATTTCTATACTTGAAATTCTCCTTTGTCTTTCAGGAAAAAAAGCTGTAGTTTGGAACAAATGCAGTTGAGCAAATAATTACATGACAAATTACAGCAAGAGAGAGAGAGAGAGAGAGAGAGAGAGAGAGTGGGGGGTGCGGCACAGAGAGAGGGAGGGGAAAGGAAGGATGAGGTGTTTGGTATAGAAAACAAGAGGTACAAAAAAGGGGTACAAAATTCCTACCTGAGTCTTTTTAACTCTCTTATTCAGCATCACCTACAATGAAACCCAACCCTGTGTACGAGTGACCAACATCTCAGACCATCAGCGGAGCACATCACCAACCATACAAGGTAAACTTTTCACATTTCTCTTGTCAAAACTTAGGAATTAAGAATAACTTCACATTAAAAAGTCAAAAACAAAGGTTTTTTGTAGTATAGGCTTATCATCAAGTATTTGTTTTGGCTGCCTATATTTCTATGGAGTCTTAAAGCTTCTTCTTCAGACAGATCTGTTCATTGTGTTCTTTTAACCTAAAAGCTGGGAATGTAACACTTTTTGGTTTAAATGAAAAAAAAAAACTGTTGTTATTATTCATTTACAATTGAAAAATGTAATAAAAATGTATTAATTAACTGAAAAAAAAAAAGTATTACCAAATAATAATATTTATATATATTTATATACAGCCCAGAATTTATTCAGGCACCAGAAATCATTTTTTGATATTGTTTTAGTGGGTGCAGGACACTATAGTTTGTGAGGATAGCAAAATAAAGTAAACTATGATGCTGTATATTACACTAAAAATTCGTCATACAGTGGACTACCAGTAAAATTGATATGAAAAGTTGGGTTCCTACACTTTTTGTTTGACAGTATATAGCTTTAGTGAATGTGATCTGTGTTTTTAGTGAGAATGATGCAGAGGACTGCCCTGCTATTACTCTGCTGCCTGTTACTGTCAGCGACATCTTCTCCAGTCTATCCACTAAGGTAAGACAGACCAGAAACAACTGTTATTACATAGTTTATATATATATATATATATAATATTTGATTTGATTTTTTCTTTCTTTTTAATATAAGTTTGTATGAAAGTAATGTTGAAAAAAAGTCTTCCCACTTGTAACTTGTAACAAATTTCTTAGTGTGTAGATCAGGCGTGTTAGCAGCACGGCCATGAAGCGACATTTTTCTTTTTTTTTTTCTTAAAAACCACAGATAACACTGACCTACTGGGCATCTCTCTTCTGTGTTTAAAAGTAATTACAATAGACTACCACCTGTAAGTCATTAGTGTCTTAAATTAGTGCTTTCATCATTTTTTTGTAATTTGCAACTGCTTTAGAAAAAGATTATTCCTAACACTAGTATTAGAATGGTGACTACTTGAGAAAACTGCTGTTATATGTCTAAATCATGCAGTCCTCTTTTCAGCAAACCTAACAAATAACAGTTACATCATTTATAATTACAAATCCTCTTAATAAATGAGAAACTACTTGAAATCATCAACAGTATTATATACAACAGCAAACCATTCTCATAGCATTCAGATTTTCTCAGAACATGACATTTGCGGCACTTGTTGGGACACAACTAATTAACAGTGTATGACTCATTTTGACACTATGGTATTGCATAGACTTCTATACAAACACATGGACAGAGGGTAGGGTATGAATGGCACTAACAAAGAACAGCTGCCTATATGAGAAGCTTGAAAGTCTGTGCTGCTTCTGAGTTTACGATCAGAGTCTGTCACATTTTCCCCGAATTGACGGAGCCTGAACCCTGCTTTTGTTGTGTTAACTAGGGTCAGAGCTTCTCATTATGAACTCCAGACACAGGATGGGAGTCCACGGCTTTTTGAGAGCATCTTATTTATTTCTCTTCTTTACTGCATGAATTTTTTTTTGTTTTGTTTTGTTTTAAACTGGGGGGAGACTAGTACTAGTTGTCACAGTCATAACCTTGTACTGTGTATTACGTGAACAGTTTCTTTTACCAAATGTTTTTTTTTTTTTTGCACGAAAGACTTCAGAACCCCTTGTATCTAAAAACTTCTCCAAAGTACTCTACATGTGGACTGTTGTAGAAGAGAACTTGTTCCATTCTATGGTTGTGAATATGACAGTGATAAACAGTGCATGATGTGTTTGTTAGGTTCGGTCAGAGAGCAGCTGCGATACTGATGACCTCCTCTATTGAGGATCCAGTGCAATCGCCAGCAGATACTTCTTCCCAAACACCAGATGCTGAGTTCAGGTCAGTCATTCATTCATACACCTCAAAAACAAATTCCTTTTCTTCTTTTCCGATTTTTCTTAAGCATACATACTGTACATATATATAAACTGAATTGTATTTATTTTGCTAAAAAAAAATTATAATTCTTTTTAACAAATTAGCTACATTGTCAATCAATTTTACAAAATTTTTGCAATTAAAAAAAAAAAACAAAAACAAAAACTAAAAATTCTTGCACTGTTGTACACTCTGTATTTTGGGCCATCCAAGTGGTTGAACTCTTGTTCAGAAATAGTCTAGTCTGACTTCAAATAAAGTCATCTAACTCTGTCATAACTGTGTGATGTTTAAACACTATTTTTAGGTTTGGAAGACATGCCGACGCCATCTTTACCAATAGCTACCGAAAGGTTCTCGGTCAAATATCTGCCAGAAAATTTCTTCAAACTGTTATGGGCAAAAGACTTGGGTATGTTCTTTTTTGGATACTCATTTATTGTTTTTAATTAAATAATCTAGTTTTAGGTACCCCCTCTCATAATCTCATGACTTAACTAGCAATTTAGTAATGGTGAGTCCCATAATGTTTAAATCACTTTTTTTTTTCTGTCAACAGACCAGAAACTCAAAAACGCCAGTCAGGCATATATGGAGACACCTTCAAGCAAGATGTGGATATGGACGTCATTGAGAGGGAACAAAGTTATAGAGAACCACAAAGACTTAAGTTCTCAGTAGTTACACAATAGTCAAACATGAATAAAAAAATACAATAAAAACTGTGAACGGTCTTTATACTTGCATTTGCCACATTTTACACTGGATTATTAAAACTCAGTTCACCCTTCATACAGTTTTCAGTGCACTGTGTATTTTTACAGTCATTGTTCAAAAGGTCTTCAACGGGAATCAGGAGTCTCTACTTCAAAATACACAAGCAAGTACATATATTGGTATACAGGGCTGTCGCTGTAATTTTGGGCCCTGTGCACTGAACCTGCTATGGGGGGTTGGGGGTGGTATGAGTGGCATTTTGTAAGATGCTACTAAACCATTTTGGCTACCCTTTATTTCTAATGCAACATCTTTTGAACTTCTCAATTATCAAATAACGTTCCACGGAAGAAAGGTAATTCAGGTTTGGAATGACATGTTGACTAAATGATGACAATTTTTATTTTTTGGGGTGACTATACCTTTAAGAAGTGTCTTAAGAAGCTCCTAATTTATATAAGACACTCTCTCTTAATCAGTCCCTTACTGAATAATAATAATGGCCATTTTACTTCAATTCAAGAGTTCGCGCTTCTTTATAATCAAGAAAGGGTAAGTTTAGCAGATTTGGCGTGCTGTCCAGGGGGGGCGAGCCGGGAGGACGGCGGACACCGAACCCTAGAGGCTTTAACCCTAGCTAGGGCTAGAGCTCGGCGTCC